>JAPYYT010002692.1:0-16328 GCA_030522565.1 Ceratosolen corneri | reverse complement strand
TTTTTGTTCAATAAAATCCAGTGTTATCCGCCTATTTTTTCTACGACTCTTTTTACCCTGCTATCTCGACTATTCCACTATCTGTTTCTCCTTCACACACCTGTGAGGAGAAAACACACACACGCGCGGATCCGCTCCCCTTCCTTCCAACCCGACCCGGATCGCGAACAATTATAGATATGAAAGATAATTATTATAAATAAATGAACTAAAATCCAGAAACTGAATATTCGTATATTGAATCTTTAGTAAAATGGTCTACTGGGCATTGAAAATGATTCTAGTATCTCATACGGAAATTATCCATATTTTATTAATTAAAATAATGTTTAAAGGTGTTCGAGAATCATGCAGTTTCTCGACTTTCGGTACTACCTCTTTGTTTTGTAAATTCTTTTCATACATTTAATACGTTTATGATTGCCAGATGTGTCCCAAGATTTTACGAATATTCTTTAAACATACATCAAATATATTCTCGTTCCTTTTTATGACCATTTAACGAGCATGTTTACTCGGGCTGTGCCTCGAAAATATTTGAAATAGTAAATATGACCATCACGTGTCTTACAATACGAGCCTAGTAAAAATAACGGACATGTCCTTCTAGATATAGCAGCATGATATCTATATTTCGTGATAAGTTCTTAAGGAAATAAGAAATAGAATTAGGGAAAAACCCAGCCAGATCTCAGGACGTCGGGGTGACCGCGCGAGCCGCGGCCTGACGTCGCAAAAGGTTACCACCACTTCACCTCTGGCACTTCGCCCTTCTCCTCTAAAAGGGCGTTGACAATTCTGTCCAGAGCTCCCATGATAACAAAAAATCAGATTCAAACAATAAGCAAATTCTTCCCACTATCACCAAAAATCTAAAGAGACCACTCTTACTCAACGAGTTGGGTGAGACATCAAAACTAGACTGCCGGCGCGCTGCGCTTCAGGATTCTCGTTGAAATCAAAACTCTCAAAAATCAATCTCACGCTTAGTCTTACAAAAAAAGTGATTCTCAATGTACAGTGTTCGGCATTATGAAGTTGAAGCTTCACGTGACACTGGTACGAAATCGCTACACGTTACATAATGTACGCTTGGACCCGCGAAGATCGATCACGCGAAACTCCTGCAAAAAGTGTCCATAGGCTGCAGCTCTCCTCTTTATCTGGATACATTGGTGCGCCGCATTTATGACGATCGTCGACTGATATATCTGGGAAGGAGCAGAGACTAGAACCCACAGACCGAAGGCAAGTAGCGATATTTACATTTATCTAATTGGACAAAAGGGCTGCCACTGCGTTTAACAAAATTGAACGGCAAGTGGTGCATCAAGGCCTGTTAATTTTGACAATAAATACTTTGTAAGTAAGTCTTTGAGGCCTTTGAAAACCTCCTTCACTTCTGTAAGAGGAGATAAAGGCAGATAAAATCATTAGTGCTTTGGTGATAAATTTATACAAGAATATTACACTAAGAAACAGAATAAGAGTAAAGAACAAAACATTATATTTTCATACGTAAAACCAGAATTGTATATGGATACGAAAGTTTTTATTTGATTTTCAATAAATATCAATTCACAGCATTACATTCGACCCCCCGCGTCTTTGTTTCTTTCTACCCTACTATCTCTCCTCTACCACTATCGGCCTCTCCCTCCACCACCTTGGGCAGAGCTCATCATCGGGAAAGTTGCCCGAACAACACTCAAGTATAAACACTCTAGTACAAGTGATTAAGAAAATATAAAAAGTTATTATTTCACATAAATTATAATCTTATTGTAAATATTCATTTAGTTTAAATAGTTGTTAGAATCAAAATCCACATGATTCTATACATAGATACAATGAAAAGAAATATTTTATGTTTATGTAAATATTAAAGAAATGTTAAAAAATCCAATATAATTTAGAAAAATTTTAAAAATTTTAAAAAAGTTTCTATTTCAATTAAGAAATATTTTTAACAATCAATAAATTTCTTAAAAATTGTTTTCAACATTATAAATTATTTAGAATAAAAAATATACGACTAAAAATTATTCATTTTTGTAAATCATAGAAATTTACAAATATATTTTTATAGAATATTTATTTTATGCGAATGTTTGAAGTATGAATTTTAAATACGCATTAAAATGTGATAAAGGGAGACTTATGAATTTCATTGTCAACTATTAGTCGTGGAAAATGTATAATATATATACTATTGTTCGAGAACCGAATAGAAAAAAGAGGATCCCTAAATAATATTGTTTCTTTATTTTTTTGCTTAGAATGTTTTTATATTTATAATTGCCAGATGTCCCCAAAGAGCAACGAATTTTGAAATAATATTTCATACGGTCGAGTTATCCTTGCATTGTACTCTAAAGGTCGTCGATTGGCAGTATGTCCATCATGTGCACTGCAAGGCGCATACAATAAAATAACGGACAAAACCTTCCAGGAATTAACGCGCAGTTGCCAAATATCGTACGAGCTGTTTATCACAGCATAGGTGCATATTTTAGCTCCGACGTGCGGCCGACTGCCGCTTCGATGTCTCCACCGCCTAATGGGCGGTAACACTAACGGTCAAAGGGCACCAATGATAACTGAATAATTAGTTGTCAACCAATCACCGAAATTTTCCACCCTCATCGATGTGTGAGAAAAGTCCTCCCCCGCAAGGAGCTGGGTGTAGAGTTTAAGTACCGCGGCAGATTCCGCTTGTGGTCTTCAGAATCATAGTATCGATTTATTGACCAGTGATCTCTCCATACAAAGTTGTGATTAGTGAAGGGCTTCTCCGCGATCAGTGCACAAGTAAGGTATCAAGGTTCAAGGAAGGTCAAGGAACGCACTGTGACGGAAGCAACGAGCTCTGGACTGTGCCACAAACCGAGCGCGACCGAAGGTGGTCGCTAATACTCATTCGCGATAAACAAGGAAGGGCGCGAACATGCGGGAGTAGAATTATCCAATCAGCTCACAATAAAACAGTAGGTAAACCCTGTTGATCTAAGGGGACATAACAAGTCCATGCTTGGTAAGATTCAATATACGCTTGAATATTGCTGTAGTGTGGACTATATCGACATACTTTTTATAACACTTAACATCACTCCAAGCGTCGTGAGAATCAATTTAAGCCTGCCTATTGCGTTCACTTGGAAATAAGCAACCTTTAATTAAACTCACGGAACTCAACACATTTTTAAATTCACTAAAAGCTATCGCGGTGTTCAATTCATGTCTGAAAGTCAAGATAGTTCAAGATTTGTAATTCAAAATTATAAGAGCAATATAATTATACTACAATATCTAAAGACAGCATTATAGTTCAAAAAATTAAAATAAACACCATTTTACAGCATTACCCATGTCAATTTGCCTCTGTTTCATTCTACCCTGCTATCTCTTTTTCTCCACTATCCGCCTCTCCACCTGGGAGAGTGTTTTCTCGGGCTTAATTCCTGAGCAACTATGAATACTATTTAAAATAAAGTATAAGATATACTTATACCGAACTTAGTATTGTTGGTGTATTTATAATATCCGAACCAAAAATTTCATGAAATGACACGATTGAAAATGGTACTCTCCCTTAATATTTTTATGGACTACCTTTTATTCTTTTAGTTTATATTTTAGTTTAGTTATATTTAGTTTATATTTAGTTTAGTTTATACCTTTTACCTTTTAGTCTTCACAAGGTCAATCCATGTTTATAACAATGTTGCAACTGTAAAAAGGAAATTAATCCAATGGAGAATTACACATGGAAGTGCATAGTACTGGCTAACACCGCAGGAGTTATGCAAATATAAATGAAAACTCGTTTAAGATTTCTCGTTTAAGGAGATAGAAAGCACATAATTAAAATCAGTTATATTTAAATGCTAGAACAACATATGTACCTAAAAAGTGAAAGAGAAAATACATATTGTATATTTGCTTTGGTCCATTGATCTAGATAATAATATATTTATTTATGCCAACAACAAACTTTCATATATTTTTGAATATGTTACAATTTTCGTCCAGACACTTAGATATTTCATATGTTACAATCAATACGTTATAACTGGTTATAAATATTGAAAAATTAAAGCAAAATTTTATGTAGAACAATACGTTTGTTGAAATATGTTTACTAATATTTTATTAAAATAACTAATTTATTTTTATGAGAACAATCATATTGTACATATTCTTACTTATCATAAAAAAAAACACTTTTGTTATAAAATAATGAATAAATAGTTATTTTTGCAGTTATATAAATATAATCACAGCGCTTATAATATATCAAGAATTCAAAATATTGTATTTATAAATTATAAAAAATATAAATTGGAATCTTGAAAAGTTAATTCAATTTAATAACTCAATTAAATAATTCTGAAATTGTAATTAAGCTAATATTATGGTTAAAAGGAAATTATGAACGATGGAACAATATTATTCATGCGTAGTAAAAACAAAATTATTCATCTGATTCAAAATTTACTTTATAAAAATACAATATTGGTTTTTTTCTATAAATATTCTATTGAGATTTCTGAATATATTGAACTAATTCTGTATTGTTCAGGTAAGTTTAATAAATATTTTGTTATGTCTAAGACTGTTGCATCTAAGACTATAGACGACATAACACATTTTATATGTTAATAATTTTCAAAATGTATTATTTTAATATAAGAAATAACTTAAATATACAGAAACAAACCACCTTTCATAAGCATAGTTAGCATCTTTGATATCATCTGAAATTAGAAAGGTATTTGGTCATTACTACTTTTAAATCGAGCTTTTATTTTTAAATTCGTATACCAATATTTATTGTAATACATTTAAAAAATTTACTTGTTACTATTTATTTCTATTTTAATATTGATAAATTGATAAATAAAATAAATAACATTTTATTTGATTCTTCATTATCAGTTTTAACTAATCTTAATTCATCTGTATTATCATAATAGGATATTTATATCTTAACTGATATTCAAAACATCGGTACTATTACAATTCTTAATAAAATGTCATAGAGACGTAAACATCAAGTAAGACTATATATGTATATGAAAGTATTTTATATATATATACAAATATATTATTTTATTATTTTTTTACAAATTTGTACGAACTTAAATGAAAATTGATATAAAATAAATATTAAAAAAAATAGAATTAAGGGAAAACAGCCTAATAATACATAAAGTATTTTGCAAACTAAAATATACATAGTGTTATTCGATTTAATATTATCTTTGAATCATAAGAAACCTGTGACTATGTGTAAACATTCGGTAATTAACTGATTATGATGCCACCAACGGATGCCAGTTTATTTTTAACTTTAAAGTTTCTGATTTACGATTAAAATGAAAAACTTATTGACTTATGCAGATCGTTTTGCCGTTTTTCAAAGCTACTGTACAGAGTATCTAGCTATCTAATCTTCAAAGATGCAGTTCAATTATCAAAATAGTTATTAAGGTCTACTAATTTTATAATGGTTTGAGTTGATCAATTGAATCTTCTGTTTTTCATTGTTTACTCATTTTCAATTATTTTTTTGACATTTATTTTATATTTATCCAGAGATTCTTAAATTATTTTGTATTACTTTGCATTGGTTATCTCTCTTATTATAACTGATGAAAATTTGACAAAAGATTTTCTTCTAGATAGTTGGAATCTTTTTTATTCTGCATTTTATAAGTTTTCAAAGTAACTTACAATTTTTATTGATAATGACATATAAAACATATAATTCAATTTTTACATTGTTTATTTGTTTTTAACATTTTTTCTTTTTCTATTTACAAAGAATATTGAATGTAAAAAATTAACTATCCTTCCTATATCAATTGCTATACAAACAGATATAAATTCAAGAATGCAGAATTTTATAAAAAATGTATTATAGTTAAAATATTTTTATACTAATTAAAAATTAATATGATGAAAATAAAATGAAAATTTGTTCAATCGCAATTTCTATACGTATAAGAGAACAAAATAATTGAATTACTTTGCATTTTATTTATTTATTTTCATTATACTTCAATGTTTACTAGTTAACTTTATAGTTAAATTTTAAATAACTATTAAAACTGGGAATACTTTATTATATTATTTTTTGCTACGCTTTTATAATAGTTGTACAATCTCTTCTAACGTTTAGCAAATATTTTTTACATTATTTATAAAATTTTGTTAATAATTTTTTTTATATTTTTGACTACTTTTTTGTATAATTTATCTCATTACATTTGGAGTACTGTTTATTATATAACGAATATTTACTTACACTTCATTATGCATGTAAACGATTATGTTTTATTTTTTTTTACTTCCGTTCGTAATAAATATTTATTTAAATAATGTAGTAGTTCCAAGATTACAAAATATTACATATCAAATTATTCTAATCAAATTCTTTGCAATTGAATAAATTTTCTTTTCTTTGTTAATTTTAATTTTATATTATTATTTAGAACAAATGATTACTTTTTTATTTGATTATCCGAAATTTTATAATTTTTTAATAATAAAATTTCTAATATAACAAATAATCATTTTTGTCTTTTATAAATATATTTTTATATAATTTTCAAAAAAATTTTGCTCTAAAAAGTAATGTTTTAAATTATTTATATATTATAAATATTGTATGACATCTTAAATAATTGAAATAATAATTTAGAAAACTCGTCATCGGTAATAATTATAGATAATCAGTTGAACTATACTATTTTAATTGATAAATACAAAGTAGTATAGGTTATAAACATTAAATTATAAAATTAACGTTTTTACGCAATCACAGATAGTTTTCAAAATGAATAAGTATAAGCAGGTAATTTATGTAAACATTTAAGGATTTTTGAAAATATTATAATTCAATATTTATTGATTAAATCAATATTGAACTGCAAAAATAGAAAAAATTGAAAAATATAATAAATTAAGATATACCGGATTATTTAACAAAAAGAGTAGCTTTTTAATTAATGTTTACCTTTTTACTTATCTAAATATCTGAAAAAGAATTAATGGAAGGATTAATAAATACAGTTTACATTCGATATTACTAATAAATTTTGAGTTAAATTATTAATAAATTTATCAACTTAATTCAATAATGTTTTTATTTATATCAATATCAGTCATTATATGTCATTATATTTTTATTATATATTTAACATTTATTTATTGATTTATTATTAAAATATAATAAATTTACTTGTATCACTATTGATAAATGTATATATCCAATTAATACAATTAATTGCAAGTAATTAATACAAGATAATGATTTAAAATAAAAAAATTAATAAGTTTATTAAATAAATAAATTAAATAAATTCATAAAGTGATAACGTAAAAAAATTATTTTAGTGTGTACTGAAGTACCTTTAGAGCGTGCCGCATTATACTGCTAAATGATATAAATTTTTAATATAATAATAAAATTTTCCTTCTTACTAATGCATATAACAAAGCTGAAATCTAAATTGAATTGAGATTAGTTACTATTCAATATTTGCATTTAAAAATAATTACATAATTAAAATAGATTTTGAGTATATTACTTGATTACTGATTTTTTACGCAAATTTAAAAAATTTAGAAAGTTAGATCTTCATATATAATAGTTGTAAATTTGTAATCTAAAGTATGAACTCTCAATTTTATAGGAAAGAAAGATGTAGGAATTTGAACACATACTGCAAGGGATGCCGTAGTGCGCAGGTACATGATATGGGGGTGTTGAACTGCTGGCTGTTCGATTCGTAGCTGTCCGCGGACTCCGACCTTCGTAGTCGGAGAGGGTCGAGCATATACGAAAACAGACGAGTGTAGTCGAAGCGATGCATGTTGCCCAAAGAATATTGAAAAGTCTATACTCAGTCCTGAGTCTGCCATTGCTTAACAATGTGATTTAAGCATTTGTGTGCCGTGCGAGCTCAAAATTCTAAAGTACAGAATACAAATTATATAGTTATTCGCAAATTTTTCTTGAATTATTTCTCAAAATTCGATTCTTTATTAAGTGTTTCTATTAATGGTGTGCAAATTGTATAGTTTTTATTTTGTACAGTACTTTAAAGTATAGCCAGCTATATTTATTTCGTAAAAAAAAACATCGAGTGAAAGCAAAACTTGGATTCGGACCTCATAGGAGCAAACTTATGCTATCGTTGATGGTATGGCGACAGAATCGTGTGTGGTAATACACTGCACTGAACAATTACATATTGTGTTTACGAACTTTTTTGAGCTTTCAATTTAACCTTGAATATTTCTTATCGAACGTGCTGTTGGAGACATATCGATTTCGAAAGGGCATAGCCTTAGTTATTTATCACACAAAAGAAGAAAAGAATTGATTGTTGTATCTGTATGTATAAGTAATCAGTGTATGCTGTAACTGACAAATACAATACATGCATGTTACTGGTGATATTGCGTACAAAAATGTATCATCATCGGTTGGAAATTGTAATTTTGTTAACAATCTTAATATCTACAGTTGAAGGTAAGTACGATGCATCTTACGTTCTCTCATGGATGGCGTCTTTTTTTTTCCATGGGCGCTGGTCGACGAATTGAAATAAATTTGCATACACCACTAGCTACACTGATTTTTTATGTTAGGAACACATAAATTTTATATATTTATTAATAAATAATTTCTAAAATAAACTTATTCAGAATTTTAAAAAAGATAGACATTTGAAAACTTGAAATCGTATAATTTAATTAAAATAATTTAAATATTTATAATTGGTAATCCCAAATTATTCAGATGAATTGTAGAAATATTTAAACAAATCAAAATAAATTTTATTCGAGGAAGAATTAAAAATAAGTATTTAATATACATTAATATAACATACATTATTAATCTTATAAGTAAAATATCTGAAAATTTTCAATTTAACTTACAGGATTTACATGCATAATATGCATGTAACGTTTAAGGTTTTGTAAATTTTAATTTACAAACATTTATATAATAAATATATAATATATATAGATAACATATACCATATAGATTTTCAAAAATAAACTGCAAAGGAGAAATAATATTTTTCAACTGCTTCATGTCTTTTAAAGCTAAAAAAGAATGATGGAATGAAAGAACTTGATAGGCATTAATTTTGCACTACTATGTTTGATTAATGTTGAGTTAATTTAAAATTTTTCTTTATTTTTAAATTCCCATATAGCTTTGGAATTTAGACAAATCTTTAAATTTTAATCCTATTTTATATTCCATTTCATTTGTTAAATTTAACAATGAAAATTTTAAATATAATAGCCTTGTAATGGAGGTGCTAGTTATAATTAATAGTATTAGAGAATGCGATAAAAAACTTTAATAATTTTCATAAATATAATCTTAAAATAAATAAAAAATTAGACATTTAATTAAAACTATTTTGATTAATTTTTCCTTTTACATCGTAATATAACTTTTGGTGGTTTGTATTTATTTATAAATGCGTATATACAGGTTATACATAAAAATTGCATTGAATAATAATGCATAATCTTAGTCAAATTGTAAAAATTAAATTATGATTTATGAAAAATTTAAATTTATTACATATTAGATACAAAATCAGACTACGTTATAGATTATACAAATTATTTATTAAAGTCTACATAGCCCAAAAAAAATTTTATAACTAAACGAGTCACAAAACTTAATCATCATTAGATATTCTTACATTTTCTCAAAATAATAATTTTCGAACAAACAATACAACTCTAGCCTACACATTCAATATTATTATTTTCGTATTATATTTATCAATATATTTATATGTTTATATGTTTATATAATATTAACTTATTTTTATTATTTCTTCCGATCTTCAAATTGAACAATTTTATTTTTATTTGTTTAAAAACACCATTGTTTGCTATTAGAAAACAAGATTTAAATTTGTAAAAACAATTTGTATATTGGTATTTTATTTGTTGTTCTTCTCGTTCTATACATGAGAACGTTATTTGTCCTGCTTCAGAATTCCTTCATTAGTTTAGCTCTTATTATTAAATGAGGGTGCGAAACGATAGAATCTCATTAAACTATGCGATAAAAATAACAGTGTCTTTGATTAGTAAATGTAACATTTTTTAAAATACCAATTTACAAGATATTATATATTCATAAAAAGAAATAAATTTGTAAATGATCAGCTTATAAATAATATTTAACTCCTGCTTCAAAATTTGTTTCCTATTGCAATAATATGCGTTATCCGAAGTATCCAAGATGAAAACTTAGTGTAGCTTTTTTATTGATTATCATATTGTAGTTTAGTTATAAATAGTAACAATTCTAAGTTACATTGTAGTAAATGGATGAATTTTTCCTAATGGCTAAAAGCTAATAAATAGGTTAAGGTTTATTATATCGTCATATAATTATCTTGTGTTACAAAGTAAATCATATACATCCGCTCCAAAGCAATCTAGTTCGATAATACAATTTTGTATGTAACCGTTATTTGTTTATTGTTTATTAATATATAATAAATTTTTTATGAGTATGATAAAACATTTTTGTAATAAAACATTTGAAATAAACAACAAAAATTATTATTTTTATTAAAATACAAAATTATATAAAAAGTTTTTAATATGATTCATCAATAATTTCATTCATATAAGTAATTTCTATAAACCTAAAGATATATTCGAAGAAAATTGTTAAAAAACAGTTACAAATACACTATCTTAAATTAACTCTCATATCAACTCCGATAAATAAAATTATTATGTTAATTTTGTCTTTCCCTCACCTTTATTTTCTGATGAATGAACCATCGATCCAATTATATTATTAACACTTTCTTCGTATCTTTACCTATTAAGTAATATATTAATAATATAGTAATAAATAATTAATAAATATATTAATCAAATAATTTTCATAATAAAGTTGAGATACAACAAATTTCGTACAGTTTTAAAATTATTTTAAAATGTTTCGTCTGATAGTATAGTAAAATTATTAATTTACGAAAAATTAAAACATCCATTCCAAATATTAAAAATGAAATTAAAATTTTTATATTATAAAACGTTTTGAGCACTGTTATTATGTTCAAAATCTTTTCTTCTAATTAGCTTGTATAATTTTACGTTTTAGTTCATGCCGCTTACCATTTTAACTTATATACTTCTACTTTCTATCGGAATTCAATTGACCTAGTAAATTGAAAATGATGTATATTTAACAATTTTTTTAACTTATACGTTTCAATTACAACTGAGCTGTGAATAGTATTTAACATATGTAGATTTTCGAAAACATAAAAATATTTATACGTAAGTAGCAAATTGTTATGTGTTTTTATATAAAATTTTGCAATAATAATTTTTTTTTAATATAATTTAATAAAACAAATTAGCATTAATAAATTAATTTACAAAAAATACTAAGTCAGTTAATCAACTAAATCTCAAAACATTTTAAGAATATAAAAAATTTTTTTTAATACAAGACAATTTTAATTGCGTTAAAAAATAAAATGCGTAAAAAAATATTTTCATTTTTTTATGTGTTGCCATGTTTGTCACTATTTTTTATTTCAATAATTTAATTTTTATTTTATTTGAATGATAATAAGTTTATTGGAAGTCAAATTGAAGTTAGAATAATTATATAGTTTATTCAAATATAATATTAATGATTAATTTAAGTTAATTTTTAGATTAATATTAATGAAATATAATGATTTAGAATGTATTATAGTTTAAATTGATTGGGATGAATTGAAAAATTTTATATTATAAAACATATTATAAAAATATTATACAGATTATATATTATATACATATTATAAAAAATTTATTGTAGAAAATTGTTTTAAATATATTCAAACGGAATACCAAAATATTTGTCAAATTATCAATATTGAATCACTAATAATATTTTGAGTTATCTTAATAATTTAGATTTTAATTAAATTAGAATGTGTATTACAAGAAAGACTTGTACAATTTTTAATACAATGTGTAGATCAATATGATATATCTATTATATCGTAGTATTTGCAAATACGTATAGGAAATAGAAATCATATAGTCAGTCTATATAATGTAAAAATAATTGTGAAAAATTACGCATATATTTATTTGAAAATTAACGGAAGTTTTACTTTCGTATTAAACGAAACGAAATATTATTAAGTTAATGGTATTTGCTAATATAAATAAATATTATCAAGTATATTATGTTAATAATATAAAATTTGATGTTTTTATATTATATTTGTTTAACTGACCTTAATAATCTACTGTATATGTATTTATATAGATAAATGTTCTGTAAAGAATTATGAAAAATTATGCATGTAAACATTTTCATTTCATAAGATTTATCTATTATAATATTTTTTATCAAAATTTTATGACAAAACTTTACAATGAGTTTATAAAAGAGTACGCTTATACTTTGGAGCAAAGATAGTCTTTTGTTGCCCAACGAAAACCTGATGAAATTATATTAACTATATATTTAACATGTCTTGAATTAATTTTATGTATAGTTATCCGTAATTTTTATTAAATTAATACCGACATAATTTATGATATTTGATTGATCTTCGCAAAATTTAGAGTTTTATTTAATAAATTTAGAGAAGTATTATATACCTTTTATTTCTAAAAACAATTGTCTATAGATTGGTAATGAGTTTGTTGTTGTTCTGAAATAAGAACTTAGATATATATATTTTTTTATATATAATATTGGAAAAATTTTTTTTATCAATTGCAGAATATGCTTATATTTTTTTATATTAAATAATGTAAAATATTATAAAATAAATTATATATTATAATTAAGGTTTGATAAATCTTTATTTTTGATGACTTGTTTAGTTTTACTAATGTTTTTTTCATAGCTTATTCTTTTATCTAGGTATATAACATAATTATGGAATTTTTTTTTCATCCGTAGATTAGAAAATAGACCAATTGAAAATGATTTTGTATATTTACATTACGCATGTTAAAATAATATTAATATATAACTGTACAGCATATACACAATAAAAAATGTCAAATTTAATATAGTAGAATTTTAATCTTGATATTAGATCATTTTAGGTAAGATTATTCTTATATGAAAAATCCTTATCTTATACTAGTTTTAACATTTATCTATTTAACAAGGTTTTTTATTGAGAACATGCACATTATGTTAAATAGGAGTTAATATACAAACCAGAAAGAGAAAACTGTATTTGTTAGCATAGTCACCGTCGTATTGTTAATAAAAAGTAGTTTGTGGTAAAGGGATAATACTACATAACCGTATTATTAATTATACTATTATACCGTACTATTAATTAAATGTATTAGAATATATACAATTTAGACTTGCAATTATCTACATTTGTAATACAAATTCAACGGATACAAAATCGAAAAAAGTAATGTCCGATCGAGCTAAAGTGGATTTGAAACCATTATATACCAAGTGACGAAAACATATTGACAAACTCTAAAATATAACTTCAGCAAAGCTAAAAGTAAAGAAAAATTGGTATTAAAATATTTTTATGTAAAAGTATTTCTTCATTTTCATACAAAGTTATAAAAAGATAAATACCGAATGTGATCCCGAAATCAATGTTTTAGTCAGTTACATGACGTATATCTTTCTTCAATATTTATTTCAACTGATTCAATACTTTTATTCTCGATTATGGAATAGAGTATCATTCACATTTTATTGGAAATGATAAAATATAATATGAAATAGGAAATAGGAAATGATAGATTCCATCATTTTGATATTAGATTCGGAATACAAATATAATAATATAATCCATCAAGTGTGTCAGTGCATTGGACTAGAGGATGACAATATTTTTTGTAGGTCAAAAGACAATTGATTGTAACCGTTTCAATACTAAAGCTTAAATTACAATACTAAATTATTGAATTTTAATAAATAATAAAATTATTTAAACTGTTTAACTGAAGCATTTGGAATTTACTCTTCAGACTGTATTTGTTATCTAATAGATTATTCTCCTTGAATGATGTATCGGTATGTAAGTTAACTGAACATAATCGAGACTATCTACTTTTTATCGTATGAATTCATATTTTAGAAATACAAGAAACAAAAAACAATTAAGATAATTAGCTTATTTTATGAAATTTTTACAAAGCATGTACTTCAAGAATACCATGTTTTCTTTTAACGATGATGATCTTTTAACCGATTCTTGTCCATTATCATTGTAACCTAATTATGTCTACATCTTAAACCACTATTCAGATAAACAATTATTGGAATTGTTCATCAATAGACTTATTTTGGACCAAATTTTAGCATTATGACTATTCATTAAGGCTAATGCTATACTGGAATTAGCTATAATTTAATTTATAGAAATTATAAAATAAATCTTGACTTCATTATTATCTATAGGAGTTATTGTATCGATCGCTTATATCCTCCCACTGTACCACTGTACTACTTCTGTACATATGGCTACCACTGTAGTAATAATAGTCAAAGAAAATATATTCTCTAAATTACTTGAGACGAGAAGTTAAGGAAGATGAAGAAAAAAATGCTAAATGAATTTAAGAATAGATTCGTACTATTAATTGAATGAAAACATAGAAAAATTCTAAAATACTATTTTAGTCAATATTTATTGTTCCAAAGTTAGTGATCCCATTAAGGTATAATTTTTTTATCCTAATCATAAACCTTCATATGTATGCAGTATTATTACCTGTAGTTATTTATTATATAAAATTATAATTAATGTAAAAAACATATCATCAGTAAATAAATATTTTATTCATAGTCGAGTAAAAATATGATTTCGGAAATTTTAAAAAACAAACATTTAGATATATTTTTTTGAAATTTGTTTAATAGGTAACATAACTAGAAATACAATGCATATGATTTTTCAAAGTCATAATGAACCTTCTTAAAACAAACAAAAATTTGAAACAGAATAAGAATTCTTAAGAATATTTTTTTCTTAAGAATCATTTATATATCATTCTAGTATTTATTTTTAGCAACAATATTCTAAAAATATCTATTAGTTTAACAATAAGATAATATAAATCTTTGCATTAAGTATAAACATAACTATATTTAATATATTTGTAATAAAATTAATTCCTTACCTCTAAACAGCTTTTTTTTTAATTATTTGAAACATTATTTACAAAAATAATTCAATTATCTTCTCAAATGTACTTAGAGTTTATCAAACACTGATTATATTGGAATAAGCATAGATGTTTACGTTCATTAATTCTTTAACTTTTATAATATCATTAAGTTTATTTATTTCTATTAAATTATATTGGAGCAACGATTGAATTATTAATTCATAGATATCAATAATCAAATAAACAAGTCGATTCTAATCTAAAATAATATATACCAAAGTGAAAATAATTTGAAAAAAAATGTTTCAAAAGAATATAGTATGATTTATATTAGTTTACCCCTTTAATTTCAAGATAAATAATACGTCTATATTTATCTTGTAACAATGTTGTACAATCTATTTATTCTTTTTAGTTTATTTTTCCAATAAACATTTATAATAAGTCAAGAAAGATAAAATAATTTAAATATAGTTTTGGAGTTCTATACCAAAGAAATATAAATTGAACTTGTTTAAAATTGCTTTTAAATAAATTATTGTAATTTATATTGATTCAATGGATTTATTTATTTAATTTTTTATCTGCTTTTACAACAAATTTCTTTATAATACAACATTTTTAATATTTTATTATAACTTACTTTATACTTTTATTAAAGTGATAATATAAATATACTTCGTATCTCATTTAACTATAAAACATTTCATTTCAAATCGAGCTCTGCTATACATACGGCTAAAGTACATAAACATCTAATATGCATCACTTCATTAATTAGTTTAATAATAATATTGAATAATTAATAATTGAAAAATTTAAAAAAATAATTGATTCCGATTTATAGAAACTCCTCATGCTGTCAGAGCGAGGCAGATACTGGAAGGAGGAGGGTAGCAGCAGGTTTCGAAAGAAAGTTTTTTATAATTGTATGTGTTAGGGATTTCTCCCGTGTGATTTTTTCTCTCCCAGATGGAATCAGGAGATACAGATAGCGAAAGGAGAGGTGATAAAATAAATGTTATCTTATTGATTAAATGCTGTTGTAAAAGACTAAAATGAAGTTTATTGAACACATAATATATGACGAAAATGCATTATAATTACAGACTGTTGTTGAATGTTGGTTTTGTAGAAATGAGTGTAGA
>JAPYYT010002691.1:0-28708 GCA_030522565.1 Ceratosolen corneri | reverse complement strand
GATTTTATATTATGTTTTTATTTATTGTTTGATTTTATATTATGTTAACGTTTTAAATGTAAAAATTTTGTTTTATAGAAGAATGCACGACTATTATAGTATTATATTTATTTGGAACATACGCAAGGATTTTTTCTAATTTTAAGTATTTAAAAGCTATATTAATTATTCGGACCAATAGTATTGTATATTCACAAATAAAATGTTATATAATGACTTATATTTATATTTAAATTTATATTTATATTTAAATAATTTTTATCATTATAATATTATTAAAAAAAAAAAATATTTATATTTAAATTTATATTTATATTACTTTGATAATATAAAATATATGTTGGTAGGCTGAAAGCTGTTATATGAAGATGTACATATTTAAATGAAATTTAAAATAAAAACTTTAATTAATATAATTATGAAATTATTATATAATATTCAACATGGAAAAAGTATTGTCACATGGTAGTTTAATAAAGCTTGAATAGGTCCATTTTAATTAATGTATTTAATTATTTAAGTGATATAGAAAAATCAAAGAGAAAATTTTTAGAAAAATATTAAAATGTTATAATAAAATTAATTTGGCATTTATTAACAATGTATTAATAGAAATTGTCATAAAAAATTGTAATAAAAAAGCATGTTATTTATGATATAGAGGAAATTGACGTAATTTGTGTACTATCAGAATATAAATTAAATGCTTCAAAAGAATAAGATGATTATAAATTAATTACATTAACGTATGATGTTTTTTGTAGTATTAACAGCTGTTATGTTTACTGTACTACTAAGAACAATATTCATTACAAAAATAATGTATATATTTTTATATCAATATGCAGGTTGAAATTGAGCAATAATCAGGGCATTTTTACATTTAACTACCATTTAAAAATTTCATTAATCGCACTATTATTAAAATATTTATAATTTCAAATCAATTTATTGCAATTAAAATTGAATTTTTAAATTTCACATTAATCACTCGATAATTAACATTAAGAAAACAATTCTACCAGGACTACGTAAGTCCTTTTTTTACATGGAGACATTCGTGCTAAATGATATATACAGAAGTACTAGCATCTCAAAATATTCTACTCGATTATAAAATTTCACCTTCATAGATATTTCACATTATTCATTACAATTTTTTAATTTTAAGACCATTTATAGTAGGAAAAAATTTTATATTTCTAGATGACGAGAAATGTTTTTCTATGTGATTTTTTTAAATAAAAATAACTCACGCGTGATGCTGGCGACGTGCTGCGACCAAAAGATTTTTTTCTCCGATGGATCTATCTTCCCCAGTTCAATAGTTTGCATTTTCTTGGTGGTTCCCGAGACTCGCAATTCAACGTTTTGCATATCAAATAATAACGTCGGTCGATCAGAGAGTCATTCGTTTTATTCTCGGGCTTATAAGTGAATCCCCTCCCAAGTCTATGTCTGCTTTTGTATATCTTTGTTTCGGCTTTCGCGTTATTTTTTTCATTCGTATATTTTATCTCGTAGATCATTTTGAAAATATATTTATATCATACGGTGTATAATTGCGGGAAAATGAATATGTAGTCAAATACTTACAATTTAACCATTGGATAGTAATAATGAAAATTCATTATTTATAACTGAAAATTAGAGTATCTTGGATACAGTCTGATTTTTGCAAATCATAAAACATAAATATATTGTACTTTTTAAAGATTGATGTTTAATATTTAAAAAATTCTTAACAAACGATAAATATTCATTGAATAAATGTTTTCTTTGGTTATATATAGGTTTTATGTATAATTTAAAGTAAAAATTAATTTATATTTTGAATAATAAAATAGACAAAATCTTCATTCACCATTTTTATATTTGTCTATACAATTAAATTTTTATGCATGTCAATAGCTTCTACATATAAACTTTTATATCAATTAAATAAACTTTAGTTTTAAATTTATTACTGTTTCCTTTCTTGATGATAGAAATCTTTGTCATATCAGTTAACGAAATGTGAATCCTAAACTAATAAAAATACGATTTAATTAATAAAATACAAAAAAATTTTGCTTTTAATCGGTGAATGCATTACAATAATTAGAAAAATTATAAATTAATAACTATTATCTAATAATAATTATAAATTCAAATTATAAATTCAAATTATAAATTTTCAATGATTACCTATCCAATTGTTACTCAAAAAGTAATATATATATATATAATATGTAATTCAATGTAATTGCTAACCCAGATATTGAAGGAAGTGATTGGAGAAACTGATGACAAATTATATTGAATAATGATTTTTATCACGAAATGTAAATAAAAGTTGCCAAAATACTTTCGGCACATTAATCTGACCAGATGTATAGTGATAATACTATAAATAATTGATACATTATTGAACAAAGGACAGTAAATATTTGTTGGTTAAATATAATTTCATACTACAAACTTACCATTTACAAATTATATATATTATCGATGAAAAAAGATTAAGTGTTGAGCAAGTCTACATGTCATAAACATATTATTAATTTAATATTGTATAAAGTAAAATAATTAAAAAATTTCATTAAATTTTTGAAATTTAAGAAATTTTTTTATATATAGGTCAACTTTCTAATTTTTATTATTAAGCTACTCAAGTGAATATTGCGTTATGCATGCGTGTACACACAGCATAATAAATATTTTATAGAAAATTAAAAGATTTCTCTTATATAAATACATACATATATCTAATGTAAATAATGGTTCAAAATATTTTTAATTTTTTGAATGTATAAATTTCTAAAAGTCAATTTATTTTATCCTTAATATTATATCCATAAAGTATTAAAATTATATCAACTCATTGCTAATTATACACAAGAAACAATTTCCAAATTCTCTTTTCATCAATTGCGCGAAGAAAAATCATTGTTTCGAGTGCTAGATTAGTTCTATTTCAAGTATTCTAGTTTTAATGCGCTAATTTAATTTATATTTTATTTTTACTTGTAATTCGCTTGAAAACGACGAAAAAGCAACGGAGGTCGTTGACGTACAGAATTTACGATGAATACGTGGCCGGAGGTTTTGATTAGTATTTGTCATGCCTTTCTTATCTAGTTCGAAGAGTATGATTGGTCGAACCAGAGTTTTCTTGGTTTCAGTTATCTTTTTCATACTTTAATTTATTGAGTCTTGATATTAGTTAATTGTTAAATGCGAAAGTTTGCACCTATCCAATAATTAATATTACTTGAATTGTGTATATAAATAGCACTTCATGTCATTTAAGATCGGTGAAATTTCAAAAAAATTCAATATTAAAATAAGGTTTATAAATTTATTTGAAAAAATATCTGTCTACACTACAATTATCTATTATCATCTGTACAATTACTAGTATAATATTATTAGTTATATTAATAAATGATATATAATATATTGCATAAATTACAATAGTTTATTTTTTACTTCTAATATGTTAAATTAATAATGATACTGATATACTTATTTTGGATTGAGCATTCGCTAGCTTAAAATATGAATAGTTTGTTTATATTTCCTTGGATCATAAAAAATACATCTATTATAATTTATGTGATAGGAATCTAACATTCAGAGTAAAATTATGATTTCAATTCGAAATGGCTTCAACATTTTCTTTGAATGGAAAAGCAGCAATTATTAGCAATAATAAATAGAACTTAGCGAATGAACTGATTGTAAATATTAGCTGTTTTACTTAAGCGCTACTTTTTTTATCATTCTTTTAAGGCATTAAGATAATTAGTTGATTTACTTCATTGGAATAAAATTCTAATAAATAAAACAGAATTAAAATTAATAATCTATACTTTTTATTACTGCTTATTAAATTTATCGAATGGAAGATTTTAATTATTTTTTGAGTGTAATAAGTATTTAATAGAAATGATTTATTTTTTAAATTAAACAATAAATAATTTAGTTAATTTGTAATTTATTTGGAAAATTTATTATTTTTGAAAAAATTTTGTATAAATTCATGAAATAGTTTAATTATACACTAATTTTAATTAACTTGTACTTATAGATTAAACATTTTTTATCGTAATTGATTAATATATTTCAAAGTTAAAAAATAATCGCTTTTAATAAAATCATTTTAATTGCTTAAAATTTACATAATTACTATAGATATTAAATGAAATTTTATTGCATTTAAAATATTTCAAATTGACCATAATACAGTTATTTTTTAATAAATTTTTATGCTGTTTTCAAAAGTTATATTTCTAATATGACAGTTTTTTAACCGTTTATATATTCTTTGTATTTTTATTGTTATCGTTTTTTTTATCATTATTATCGTTAGAGAATATTAGAAAATATCAAGAATATAAGTATAGATAGATATAGGATGCGCATATGAGACACAAATTAGTTCAATACGAGAAATAAAATTGTGATCAAGGAGAGAAAGAAAAAGAGAAAGGGAGAGAGAGAGAGAGAGAGAGAGAGAGAAATCGTTTAAGAGGTAAAGAAAAATAAAGATAGAAAACAATAATAAAAGCTTAGAGTAAACTGGAACAACGCTATTTATGTGAGGAAGTAAATATAGGATAGGAAGAGTTATGACGTTGAGATATACGGAGTATAAACAGAATAATGATATACTACTAAGATGGACATAGCATACGAGTGATAAACTTCCAGAAAATGTGTGAAAAATATGAATCGAATTTTATTTAAGATCTTAACTGCATGCATGTAGAGTTTTGAATAAAGTTCTATTTATAATTTAAATTATGATGCACAGTATGAACAATTAATAAATTATATTTAAACTATGAGTATTATCAAAGTGATAAAATTAGGTTCGATTCAAAGTCTAAGGTATACAAAGCATATTTAAAAAATGTTTTTATACATGTTATATAAGATAAATTCTTGAAACTCTAAATAAAACTTTAAACACAGCTTTACACAAATAGTTCGCAGATAAATTTAATATTAAATAAATACATTTAATAGAAAATTGTTAATAATTTAAATAATAATGAATTGTTAAACTGATGAGAGATTAATATTTGGTAGTGTAAATATGTGTTGGGAAAGTTTTTTATTGTCTTTTATGTAATGTTTAGTTCTAAATTATATAAATAATTTTTTATTTTTTAAATTATTAACATATATATATATATATATACATATATACAATATGTATATATTGTATAATTGAAGAAATATGACGAATTTAATAATTCTGATTGAGTTTTTATTCGACAATAATAAAAAAGGATTAATTTTTAATATATACTAATTAAAATATTAAATTAAAATGATATTAAATTTTCTATATTGTAAAATAGTTTTTAAAATCTAAGGTATAGCGAATTATGTAATTAAATTATTAGTTTATGTTAAATTAAATTATGTAATTAAATCATAAAGAAGCCAGATCGTAATTTATTTTGAGAAGGTAGTATAATCTTATAATATTACATAAATAAGTATACCGTCAACATTTTATCCAAGTATTCAAGAAAATATACGAATGTTTACAACTTTCAAATGTATTGATTTATTCCTGTTTCTAATATCTTGAAGCAAATAATGAAGATTCATATATTATGACCCTGTGTACATCTTGGGTATAAAAGATCTTGGTGAATAGTAACATGTTATACGTGTAAGAAAAATATGAGTAATTTTAGATTGCGCTTAAAATTATACAAATTTGTATGAATTCAGATAGCAATAAGAGAACATATATTTTTGTATATATTTTAGCATGATTTAAATTATCTGTAACTTGAGAAATATTAAATCTTATCAACTATTCATTTCTCGGCATTAAAGATAAATTAATTAAACACACACGTTAAATCATCTTCAAACATGAACTTCATTAGATATTTCATTTAATTTTTAATATTTTCGTTTATTTTATGAAATATAATTTTAAAGCTACTTCTAATGAAATAAGAACAATACTATCAATTACCCCTACATAAATCCAATATTTTTTATATATTTATATCATAGAAGCTTCATAATTAAGCAATCACAATTAATATTAATTAAATAACAATTAATATTATATATAGTGTAGAATGCATTTTTTATGCAGTTGCTTTATTGATCGTTGTTTTGTTGTATTTATGAATTCCCTCTTCAATGGTCCAAAACCTATAATTATTTAATCATAGACTCCCTGTATTTATGCAACTATATATACATGTACGTAGACATCCTCATTCAAATTAGTTATTAGCCCTTTCTCACTAACAAATCTAACTTTATTTCTATTTTCTGTAATTGTTTTTAGTTTATAATAAGATCTCAATGTTTTTATTCATAAATAATTAAAGGTGAAACTTTACATTAATTTTTTTATAAAAATTCTAAATAAAAATCAAACTGGTAATCTGTTGTATTATATTTAATCTTTTACATTGAATTTGAATTGCCTTCTTACTGATTACAATCTGTATTCAAATCCAGATTGCAAGTACTTTAAATAATAATACTCTTAATGTCGATCTTTCATGTATCCAATAATATCTTAAATAATTACGTTTCAATGGGCTTTAATTGAAAATTCTTTATAAGAAAAAAATAGCTCACTTTTACAAACAGAAGTTATTTACCTTCAGAAAGTAAAGCTATCGCGTACTGAATTAAAGATAATAACTAATTATTCTTTTTTTTTTTTTTATTTTTTTTATCTATACGATTATTCTTTTCACCGGGATCTCCTTTAATATAGACGCATTAAATATTAAATCTAGCGTTCAAAGTCCCTCTTTGAGCGTTATAGTCACATTTTGCAATATGATTTATTGCACCGTGACGTAAGTATGTAAAATACATTACTGAATTATATATGTTATAAGTTAAGAAAGAAATTATTTAAATGCACTTATTAAAACCGTGAAATACAGTTTTAGTAGAGAGTTCTGAACTCTAAGAGTTCCAAACGCCTACTCGTCAGGCTATGCAAACATCTCTAAATCGGCATTTTTATTTTTCCTATATTCTCAATTGACTGCTTAAGAGTATAAATAGTTTTATAGCCAGTGTCACGCTACATCTACTGTAGTTCTGTAGTTGATATCATGCTACATCTATTGTCGCTTTGCAACTTTGTGTCATACGTTCCATCACATTTAACTAGTCCCACTAGTCGAGATTTAAATAGATCGACATCATAAATTGTTCCACTCTTTGCTTCATAGCAATGTGAAAAATTGTATACATGTGGAGACAATTTTTTAGAAACTGCTTTTAGTATGGGAACAAAATTCCTTCTTTTGTTTTAATTATAAAACGTTAATTTATAGTTAAAAATTTTGAATAATGTTTACAGATCATTGTAGTAAATATTTTAAGAGATATTACTTTATTGAGATATTACTTAAATATTGAGGTGATTTAGATACTTTAGATATGAATTATGTCAATTATACAGTTTATAAGAAGTTACAATTAATGTTACATCAATTTATGTCTACCATTTTTAGTAATAGTAATTTAAAAATTGTAGTCGTAACTTGATAAATTGAAATAATGCGTCATACAACCGTAAATTATTTTATTAAAATTTTTTTTGTAAATGTTACACGTTGTATGTTGAAAATAAATCACTCTAGCTAATAAATTTCAAATATGCAATCAAATATTTAATTTACACTTACTTAAAACTCTGAACAATTGGTACGGCTAAGTAAATTTTTCAAACTGCTGATTACACTAAACGTATTATACTACAAATTATGATACTATATATGATTCAGTTAAACTAGAATATGTAGTAATACCAATATTAACGAATACTACTGATATTCTTTAGTATCACGCTTGAGGTTAAAATTTTATATTTGGCAAAGAAATATTTTTGTGTATTAGAAATGGAAACATAATTAAATATCAAGATTGAATTTTTATTGTAGTTCTTAGTCATGTTTTCATGGTTTATGATGTAATATCGAATGAATGGCTATTTGAATGCTGCAGTGTCGGATACCTTTCGTTTCATCAATAACAACGGTATGAAATTTCAAAAGTGATTCCGCACTTCTTAAGATTGACACTGTCTAGATAGCAAACTTGCAAAAGTGCTGGTAATAAATAATAATGTATAGAAAAAGGGTTTTGCAAGATATATTATATAATACAAATGTTTTACAATTGTTTATAATTAAAAATGTAAATAATTTGAAAAGATTTAAGAATAAATAAAAATAACAATAATGGTTAAATAATATGCTAACAATAATTCCTCCGTTAAAAATTTGTCTTCAAACTTTTTTGTACTTTAGCTGTATATTAAAGCTTAGAATGGATCAGTATGATGTAGCAGCATGTTTTTGAATAGATTTTTTATAGTTTTCGGTACTACCATCCTTTAAAGCATTGTTACTTTATGGTAAAATAACACAAAGAAAACATCCGTAGAATATAATTTTCGCTAAGATGAGATAAAAATTTTAAAACTGCTTTATAAATAGTGTAAAATTTTATGCTGAGAAAAATATAATATTTGGTATTAATAAAATTTATTTCGACGTTCTTTGACAAAAAAATTAATATTTATAATTTAATAAAAATTCACATTTGAAAGATTATTATGATTAAGTATCAATTTCAATGTATTTGCAATAGTTTACACATTTACCATATAATTATTTCAATTCATATAAAAGTTAAAAAATATAAGATTAAAATATATTTGATATATGTTGAAAATATATATGACTTATAAAATGTATTATTGATTTGAATTTTTTCATATATATTATTATCATAAATCGTAAATTTTGAAAATTTATAATCGATGATCAAATTATTTTCAGAATAAAATCAATTTTATGTAAAATATATGTATGAAATATGATATTAACAAAATTGGATTTGAAATGTAGAATTTTTGTGTATATTATTTTTTTATTTTTATTTTATATTCTAAGAATATATCTATTTAAATACAATTTATAAAATTGCAAATTAATGTTTCGTTGATCATAAACTGGAAAAAATTATACATATATTTGTATGTATACGAAATTCGTTCTTATCAATAATAATATGTGGTAAATAATTTGTAATAAATTTAATAAATTTTTAATAATTAATTAATAAATAATTGTTATAATAAATTTTAATTAATTTTAGATTTTGTTTCCATGTAATACAAGTTTGGATATTACATATGCGTAGAATTGAAATTTTTATTTTATTAATACAAATAATAAATACGTAGTATAAAAGATAGTAAATAAAAAAATATTATTTTTTTGAATAAATGTAGTACTGTACTTATATATTAATTTCAAAGTTTATTTGATTATTTTATTTAAACTTTTGAAAATATTGGTTTATTACAAAGTTGACTTTTTTTATTCACAATTGTTGTCATGAATTCATACAAGAGTGGATATGAAAATTTAATGATATATTAAATTTTTACACGTAAGATATTAGATTTTTTATACATTCATTTTTTTTACCAATTAATTGTAACATAATTAATTATCTATTTAAATATGTTTATAACTAAATGTAGGATCAGATTTAAAAAAGGTTATATGAATTAGATAATCGTAATAAAGTATAACTTTATTTTGATAGAATAGTAACTTGTAGGCGGATTAATTGAATGAAAATGTAAATAGAGTGAAATTTATATTCATATACGTTTTAGTTCAATATTTTAATCTGAGGCCTAAAATTCGATGTAGATCAGTTATCATACTGTATATAATATTAACATAATAACTATATAATAGTATAAATAATAATAAATATAATAGCATAAATTTTGGGCTCAATTTTATAAATATTTTTAATTTCCAAATATAATGTTACGCTTAATTAATAAATTTATAAATTTTTACGAATAAAATTTACTTTTATGACAAAATTAATTTACACAATTAAATTTCTAAAATTTAAACTCATTTAAAGTTCTTATCTACCATGTATAGGACAAAGAGAGAAAATTATTGATAATTGTAAAGGTGAAGAGTTCAGTGTCCCAGTGGAAAAAACTGTGAATAGTCAGACATGTACGGGATGCTGAACAAGTGTTGAATAAAGAAGAAGCTTGAAACCGAGATCCGTCAGATGGCATCATGGGCTTGGAAAAAAGCTCTCGACCCCTTTATATAAGCTTAAGTAATTTGACGCGCTCGTGCGCTTGAGCTACGACAAAGAAACAACGGGGTCACAGTGGGTAAGAAATAAGGGAAGAAAAGTCCTACGCTCTTTTCTGGACTTGCCATCCTTTTCTCCATTCGTTCTTATCCATTGAGCAGCATAAAAGAGAAAGAGGAAAAACATAACATTCGGTGGCAGATATAGAGTTGCGATGTAGCATGAGGGTAGACGCGCACGCGCTGCTGATGTCAGTATAGTTTCCGCGCTCTCTCTTCTTTATCACGACATGCAACGACATGCAACAACATGTCATTGACAGAGGCTCTAGAAGGGTATATATAAGCGGTATCTAGTTAAAGCCCCTCAACATAACGAGAAACTCCTCGCACTCGTCCATTTGTATGCATATGTTTACGCGCATGTATACATACATAAATAGGAATGCACAGGCACTTGCGCATACTCGCCTTATGCACCAAAGATAAAATGTCATGGCCCCATATTAAAAAGTCCTCCAAGCTTTGGGCATCATTAAATCATTCACACGCGTTATACTTTCTTTTTGCAAGGTCGCTAGTCTCATTGCAGATTTTCGTTAAACGTTGATGGAGGTTAGAAGTAGTAAGAGTGTCCCTCAGCTCGGTCCACAGATGGCACTGCGAACAGATCTACGTCGAGTCGCCCCTATACAAACCGGAGGCTTTCGACCCCGTGGCTAAACATGCGCAAGAGGGAGACGGATAATGATAAGTAGAAAGAGTCAAGAGGACACGAGAATGAAAGAATGAAGCTTTGACTGACATATTAGTAAAACTTTCGGAGGCAGAGGTAATCGAGAAAGCGCTCTCGAGCCGCTTTGAAGATCCTCGGGGATAAGGAAGATGATTTCTGTCGGAATGAGGAAGCGAGGGCGAAGTAGCGCCTAATGAGTGTAAAGGCGTATTCGAAACGCATCGGCGGAAGAGGGGGCGGGACGATGTAAGGGAGAGATGGACAGTGAGCACGAGAGGAAAAGAGAGCTCGACGAAGAGGGGATTGTACGAACGTAGGAGACGGTGTTGGTAAGGGGAGCTTTCGGCGCTCGACAGTGGCATTTTTGTTTTCTCTCTAGGTGATAGTACTGGTGATCGAGCATGCATATGATGTAGATTGTGCACGGACATGTACATGCAGGCGTAGATATTGAGTCACGCGCGCGAATGAGGAAGTGAAGAGTGTCGCGAGTGTTTGTGGTTAGAAGTTCTTCCTCGAAATAGAGGCCGTGGCAAAGACGGAGGCAGTTTGAGCGAGTGATTCTCCACCCTCGTGGGCGAGTCGAAGGATCGTACATGCGTGTGTAGAGCGCGCACGCGTGCGAGCAGCAACAGCAGCAGTAGGAACATCGGAAAGGTACACGGGAGTGCCGTGACACACGTCCACCATTTTGTATATCGTGTGCGCGCGCTCCGTCTTTTCCTGGGTTACTTGCATCCGTATCAGCAGCTACTAGATGGATGGATCTAGTGAATAAGGGCTCGACGGACGCTGGGGGAGGATGAATCGACGAATCAACCATAGACTCATGCGCCAGCGCGACGTGGACGAGGTTCGAGGTTCGGGCTGGACTGGTGTCTTAGGTTAGGGTAATTGCAGCGATATAACTCTCCAGGTGCTATTGCAGATGCCTCGGCTGGTTGGAGCATATAACTGATAAGATGACCAGATAGTAGACATTTTGGTTAAAAGCCGAAATAACTGACTCGATGGAGTGATTGTGATTGTGAAGTTTGTGCTGCCAAACGACATCGATCAGTGGTCACAATTGGTTTTCACGTAAAATTAAACTAGCTCACAAAGCTATATAAGAAATCTTGTAATAATAAGTCAATAATGACAAGGACAGATGCACTGCCCACGTAGATTGTAGCGTATCTGCAGTCTGTCGAAACTTTACAAAACATGAGGTGGAGAACATTTCACATGGAACGAGTGGAACATGCGGGCACTTATTAGTAATGATGAATGTAGATTAATGGTAATACAAAGTTTGATGGACCGAGTGGTTGGCGAGCCAGTTACTATTATAACATTTACATATTGGTATCGAGTGCTTGTTTCTTTTGTAGCTTATATAGTAATGTATTGCGAATTTTTAGAATAGGCGATTATAGTCTGAAATGTAAGATTGCAATTAAGACCAGCGATGTTTGTTGCTGTTTAACGAGAATTAAGGAGTACGAAGATTGAGCTCTTCACCGGATGGGGATGAATTGAAAAATTATAGATATGTGTAAAAAGTATCCTACCGAGGGCTCGTGCTGTATGGTCGAGGCTGACCATCATCAGCTGGAACGAAAGCAGTCACACAGAAAACGCGAGGATCGACTGTTGTTTGTGTAATATTGTTCGGGGTTGAAGATGATTATTGTTCGTGGCATTTATTCACTAGATTTTAAGTAACCACAATAATTCTTGACTATATTGTTCGGTTCCTTCATGTTATTATTATAGTTTTAGTGTTTGTAGTAATATTTCGGTTTTGCGTGACCGTAAACTAGTATAGTCTTTACAAGGCTAAGAAAAAAATAGTGATTTTGTGTATTTTTTCGTGAGTGGATTTACCGTTCAAGATATTGAAGGATTAGTTACATTTTTTGGACAAACTTCATTTAATTACATGTACGTATAAGCGATATTTCACGCGATACATTAAAATATGTTTAAAGGTTTCTATTGTAAGGATAGTATGATATTAGCTATGATTCAAAACCAGTTAATTAAAAGTACTACCGACATTCCATTTAAAAATTAATTGTGAAGTTACATTACAATAATTTAAATTTCAGTATATAATTAGCAAACTTCAAAGATGGTTATAATGAAATTCATTTTACTCGATTTTCGTTAAATCTCATGTTACGTAACTAAGAAAATTATATTTATGTTCGTGTTTACATTGAATTTATACTCCATTGGCACTTATAGACGATTATGATTTGATAAAATTTTGATATATCGATTAAAAAACTTACGTATTAATTGGTTTATATAAATTAAAACAGACAACTTATTTAAGAGCATAAGAAATCAATTAATTTTAAAGAAGATACAATAACTCGTAATTGGAAATTAATTTTATTGAAAGGTCATGAAGCCAATCCACTAATGGTGTCTCACATTTTTCATAATTTCTATATTTCAAAATAATGAAGTCGTTAAAATGAAAAATAATGAAATTTTACTAGTTATGTCTAGATAAGATTTGAACAGATAATAAAACTTTATGGCTTTAATTGCATAAATTTTTTATGACCCCGAGGCAATTTTAAGATTATGCCGTTTATTAACGTTTACCACTTATAAAAACATGCATATACGTTGTTTAGCTATATTGAATTAAAAGGGTTAAAATGAATTTTAAATAGGATCTAAGGCAAAGTCAGATAAAGGGACTTTGTATTTCTCAACATTATTCTTTGCAAATAGACAGGTAGTGCTTTATTAATTTGTACTTTGATTATTTAAAGATTCATTAGGATAGAAGGTATATGCATTAAATATAAATCAAAATATAAATCATTTTCTATGTTTATGAGCAAGAAGATCGATTTTTATAAAAAATTATAATTTTTATACGATTAAAGTCCATGTTAATATCCCTAGAAAAATTTCTTTTTATGTATATTTAGTGTCATTTCATAATGTAATAGTTTTATGTATGAGTAAATTATTTGGATATTTATTAACTAAACATACTTTTTTATATTAATTTTTATTAATTAGTTTTATACGTTAAATGAATGATTAGCATACTACATAGTAATACATCTCTACAGGTATTATATTAATTTTAATTTTTACAATATTAAAAGTATATTTTATTAGATTACGAGTTATTCTTTAATTATTATTCTATAATGTATGCTTGATTTATACAATATAATTCATTTTTTATTAAGTATTTGAAAGCAAACGTTATTCAAATTTTGAACAGATTTACATATCTTATTACACTTCACATGCATTTTAATATGGACACGCAAATTAAACTCATTCATTCGATCATTAGAATAATAGATATTAGAATAAGTCTTATAATAAAGAATATTAAATAAAAAATTATAAATTATAAAAAATATTAAATAATTAAATAATAATTAAATAAAGAATATCAGTGCTCTCGCATGCATACTCAGTAAGAAGTAGAAGAAGGGAAATTAATGGGAAGAAATAATGACTATCGCAAATAATAACACGAACAACTATAAAGATAATTAATGTCAAGTAAAATTTACCTTTGCCTTATTTATTTTCTATTCCTTGCTGCTTTATTAAATCTGCAGTCTAATTTTTGCTGTCATTTTTTGTATACATACTTTTATAATTCCTTTTCCTTCTTTACCCACAGTTTGTATTTCTTTTTCTCTTTCTTTCGTACTATTAGCCACGAGTGCGCGTGTACTTGACTATATAGCTTGTACATTGAAACTTTAATGCGAATCATCGAACATGGAAATCTGGCGAACTTCCAGCTCTCGTTGCTGAATGTACAAGAGAAGAACACCAATAGGGAAAGAGATGGGAAAGGAGGGGGCAATCGTGTGTGTATTTATGTGTTCGTATGAATAAGTAGAATGAGGAAAGAAGCCAAAGGAAATAAAAGAAAGAAGGAATTTATGAAAAAATAAAATTACATAGAGAGTAAAACAAAAAATTAACATTGTTGACATATTTGCTCAGAATTTCACTAGTTATATTTATTAAAAACTTCTTTTACGTAATAATATAAGTTATTATGGAAATATTATTACTAATAAAGATCAACTTTTTGACGTATAACTACTGTACACAAAAATGTTCTAAATTATAGAAATTTCAAAATTTTTTCTTATTTCAAAAGAATTTCAAAATTATTATTTCATTTGAAATGGAAAAATATTGGTGAAGTATTTGCACACATTTTATAGATGAATTTTTTTCAAATTTATAATATTGAAGTAACCATTAAAGAAATAGAATTTTTCTTATAAAATAAATCAGTTTGATAATACAAACTGTAAAAAAGAATTCATAATTTGTTCAAATATTAATAAGCTAAAAATCGTAATCTTCAATCTTCATATTTATATATTTATATATTTACATATCGAAAACATTACAGCAGGTTTAGAAATTTTCAAGAGACTTATCTCCACTTAAATATTGCTATTTTTAATATATAAATAATTACAATTAATGAGAAAATGAGATGAAAATTAATGTTTATATTATTACAAAAATTAAATGTATTCTAATTAACATAAATAAATGTAAAATTACTATTACGAATATAAAAGATTCTTTATAAAATTGAATCAGTGGAATTAATTTTATATATTTTTGTAATTTAATTCTATATTATATTATATCGCATTCGCAACATTTAAATATGAAATGTTCCCATTATTATATAAAATATATTATATGACTGAAAATGGATTATCAATTTCAAATTTCAAATGTATATATATTAATTTAGTTTATTAAAATATTTATTAAACATATATTTATTAAAAAAAATTTATGGAATATCAATTATGTTTTTAATATAATTTATTTAGATAAGACATAAAATAATTAGGAATTCATAGGCAGATATATAATCATGAATATTTTTATACTTTTCGATATTGGCATATTTACAGTTCCTTCCCATAATTTATAAAATATTATTTTTTAATTATTATGAGTATTGAAACTATTTTTATGAAATTATGAAAAAATATTTGTTACCTACAGAGAAGAGTTCTATGTAATATAATATAAGTTCTACATAAGTTCTATGTATTCTTTTTGTAAACGTTTATGTAAACATTTTAGAATGTTTTACTTCCTAATCAATAATCTAAAAAAATGTAATTGAAAATATTGTAATTATTGATAATATAGATCTTTATGGGTCTATTGCTTAAAGGAATTGATTTCAGATTATCAAAATTTTTTAATAGCAAGGAATAGAAGAGCTCGTGTACTTTTAATCAAATCAAATTAAATTAAATTATTTTAAATTAACTTATTAATTAAAAATTTATAATAAAATGTAAAATTAAATATTAAATATGTTTTATTAAATTAATATTAATAATCATTATATACATTTCTAAAATTAGTTATTTACAGGCAGTTTTATAATTTATTCTGATTTTATTATCATTTAATAATATAATCTGTAATATAAATATGAACGATGTATTAAACGCTAGTTTTTAAAATTCAAATTTTGTTGATTCATGCGAAAAGAAGTTTAGGAACTTTGTAATTATATTAATGATTGAAAAGATCGAGCCTAACATTCCTGTAAATTAATAATGAATTAGTAAAAATTATTCAAATTAATTATTGCAATAAAAACTTACGGAAATTGTTTATAAAAAGTTATAATTTACTGATAGAAAGAATTTATAATTTCTGTAGTTATATTATATTATTTCAACTTTTTAATGAATAAAGATCTATTTGTTCTTTAATTTTAGGAGATGAAAGACATAAAAATAGTACAGCTAATTTATGTTTGGAACAACATCAAAGTGAAAGGAAAAAGAGGAGAAAATAAATCGAGAACTTGCTTCATTTATTTACTTTTTTAATAAAAAAATAAGGACTTACTCAAGTTTATAATGTGACTCGTTAGCGTACTTTATCTTTGGCAAAATCTTTTCAAATTTTTAACTAATGCAAATAGTCCATTGGAAACATACTAACTAGTAATGCGCAAGTATAATAATATTTAATTAATTAATTTGAGTTATGAAAACCTAAAGCTCCTTTCTAATATTCATATTTTTTTTTGTTTTAATGTAATACAATCATTAGAATAAAATGTTAGTTGATGAGATATTCTTTAAAGATGACAACTCAACGGAAGAAAAGTGTTAATATCAGTGTTAAATAATGTATAGTATATTAATTGTTTTTAATTAGTACCATTTCCTTTAATGTTTATTCTTAATTTTAATTTTTTAATTAATTTAAAGTTTCCTGAATTTTAAAACTTGAAATTTATATTCTTCATTTATATAGTAAAACAAAGTTATTGTAATTAAAAACTAGTTTAAAAGTCATTATTATGCGCTTAAAAGTTATGTAAGTATTATTTAATAATGCTATACTAGACACATAAGCTTGACTATGTAATTGTGAAAAGTGATTGTGAACAATTCATTTCACTTTGATTACGTTAACATTATCTATTGTTTTTCATCGTTCAGACGACTTATTTAATTACACTAATCTTTTCTAGTCCATTTTTATTTTTTTATTGTCTCCGACAGCTTGAAAAGTGTATATTATATGATCAACTTTCAAATTCAAAAAATAAAAAAATTTATGTTGTTTTAAATGATATTAATACATCCAGCATAAAATATTAGAATAAAAATAATATTTTTCATCAAATGCTTTAATGAAGAAAATATATTTGTTATATTTTCAACTTATTTTGATAAGAACGAACTTTATTTTACTTTATTTTTTGTATTTTTGAATAATAATAAAACGTTTATATAAGAACCTAGTCATTACTTTGTTTAATTATTAAAATTATATAAGAATTAACTATTTCTAAATTGTTGAGTATACTGTATACAATATATATATATATATATATATATATATATATATATACATACTACATACAATATAATTTAAACTTACTTATATTATAGTTATTATTATTCAAACAATTATTTCAAGTTATCAAATAAGTAGTGTTAACACACTTGACATAGAAGTAAGGTTTGTTATTTCAGGTTGTATAAAAATTAAGATTTAACAATAATTATGCGTTCATTTGCAATCAGCTAACTGAACAAACAACGAACTTTATCATTGTTTCCTATTATATATTTTTACTTTGTAATGATTTAATTCAAATACTTTAAATGACAATAATGTATTTACTTATTTTTTGAACTAACTGTCTATTAATTTAATTTTATTATAAGTTGGTATAAGTATAAATAACCAAATTTGGTGAATAGTTTATTAATAAGTTTCCTTATATTTACGAATAAACCATCAAAAAAGTATATCAAATTTTTTCAGTTGAATTCTCCGATACATATATTCAAGTACAAAGAGTAATTCTTGTTAGGTGTTTAATTGTCAATTCCCAATTGTCCTCTACCAATCCTTTATTTATTCTGCTGTTACGCAAAACACAGATAAATGCGTATCGATTTCACCCTCTTATATCAAGTATAGTAAGTCTTCTTAGTAATCTATGCTCTCGTCTATGATTCTTATTGTTAGATAAGTGCAGGAAATAGTACGATTAAGCTATTCTGTCATCTAGCGAATATCTGATGCGTGCGAGCAAATCATTGTATGTGCGAGCGATTCTTTACGAGCTTTAGAGGTTTTTGATTTTTTATTTTTCAATCAGATTGAGTGAAATATTTATTATTTATTAATTTATTTGCAAAATTTTATGTATTTATTATAAACTCATTGTAGTTTGTATTCTTTTTAAAAGAGGAAAGCATAAATTACATTTATAATTATATTGTTATGTCAATACTTTCCTTTGAAACTATTTTTTTGGATAATTTATCTACAGAAAAAACTTAAAATTTAATTTTTGAAAAAAGCGATAAGCATATTTAATTTTGAAGTTTTTTAAAACTTATTATTTAAGATGCAGCTCTACTTATTTCTGGTTTTATATTTCTTATTTAAAAAATTAAGAAAAATACGTGAGAAACTATTCGAATGCAAATGAAAAATTCATAAAATGCAATAAGATAAATATATTTTATTCTAACGATGTAAATCTTAAAAAGAAATTGCATTTATTTGTTATGTGTATATATGAATAAAAATCGATACAAAACCTTACAAAAGAAAGATGATTCTTATTTCTTCAAATAAGAAAAATCATTTAATAAAATTTATGTACCTTTTTTCTAAAGAGTTGTCAGAAAAGTAATTAATTTATATTTATTATTATTTTCAGAAAATTATTTAATAGAATTGATTTCTAATAGTATATAATTATTAATTTTTATTTATCATATCAAACTCAACTATTTTGTTTATATTTTATAAAATATAATCATTAAAATTTTATTAACTTTATTAAATTACAGTATTATTAATTAAATTTTACTTTGCTAATGATTTGCTAATGATTTCGTATCAACTATTCAATGCAAATATTAAACTTCACTAAATTAAATTCTCTATAGTATCAATTTAGTAAGTATTACAGCATGTTTTGTTTTGCATTCATTTTAATTAAATTACTAATAAAATTTAATCATACATTAATTTATATTTCCAAATTAGTTTTCGAGTATATTCAAGGATTTTATTTTCGTAATTACAAGTTTATTAAAATTTGGAGCATTAATTTGTTTTCATATATTAATTTAAAGTAAAATATAAAAATAATATATATTTACAGTTTTAATTAATTACTAGGAAGTTATTAATAAAATTTTATTAGAATTATAGAGGCTGAAAAATTTTTAGCGGAATTGCTTAGATGATAAAAAAAATCAAGAATATATAAAATAAAATTAAATTCATGTGGATTCCTCTATTTCATTTAGTATTCTATATGTCACTGTGTACTTTCTAATCCGATGGAATAATCACTAACCTATTTCAATAATAGTTAAAAAATACAATGATTAAATTTTTTGGTTAAATGTAATTATTAATTCCTTTTTTATTTGGTCGTTTAAGTTAATACTTTTACAAAGTTTTAACTTCTATTTCAGTTTACATTTCCAAAGTTCCTGTACATATTACTTACGTAAATTTTTTTCTGTATTTTATGATAAATAATACTTTCTATATTAATGTTCACTGTACTTCTTACGAGTTATATTTATTTAAGAAACTTATACTCTCTAGTTTTGAAGTTTTTAAGTACGAGTGATTGATTTAAACGACCCATAAATGCTGATGAATATTTTCTACAAAACTCTATTTTCTTGAATTCGAGTCGATGCATTTAAATGATATGAAAACGAACGCACGTTAATAATTAGTTTATAACTGTTATTATTTTAGTTTCTTCTAGTATAATGATTCAATGTTTTAATATATATCTAATATAATTTAGGTACAATTGTTAACGAAATTGACAAACAAAATATTTCATTGTAATTTTGCCGTAAATGTAAAATTTTAATTTCCCGATGAAATTAACATCACCAACAAATACCATGTCAAAAATTTATAACTTAATTTTATCGAGTTTTAAATTCAACAGCATTGCTTAGTACGAATTTAGCTTTTAACAGTCAATCAGAAGGATTATTATAAAATATATCTAACGATATCACAAGCAAAAATTTTTCATTTGTCCAGTTAGGTTCGAAGAAGTGAACTGCAGTGTTTACGAATCATCGGCTTTAAATACGATGTATACAATCGGAATCCAATAATCCATTGTGCTCTTCTAGAAATGTTTGAAAGAAAATATCCAGTAATTCCTTTTAAATATGTAGATTGTAAATCTTAAAAAATGTTATACGTTAAAACAACATCATTCAAATAGCTTTGATTTTCCGTATTACACCTTTCGTATTGAAAGTATTATTACCGATTATTGAAATGTTATATAATGAATAAATAAGATTTTTCATGAATAAAAAATAATAGAGAGTATGACATTAGCGAGACGTAATATAATAATAATATATTATACATAATAAGTAATTATATATAATATGTATAATATGATATTAATATAATATGTATAATAATATATAATAAGTAATTACACATATGTAAAATATTTGTGTACTTTTATATAAATTATATAAATTATATATTTCTATTAATACTGCAATAATATTTATTCTTTATATCATAAAATTCTTTTCATTTATATAACAAATACTATTACAAGAATAACCGAAAAGGATTCTTATAAAATATAAACACTTTATAATTATTTTATAGTATATATTTTTTAAATAAATTTTTGTTTGTTTTAATAATTATAGTTATAGGTTAATATTAAACATATAAATAAAAATAAATTCGCGTTGCATTCGTAATATATACAAATATTAAGCTAAACTTTAATTACCTGCATGTATATTATTATATTTTAGGTACATTTTTCCTAATTCAATATGCATTAAACATAGTAAAGAAAGAAAGACGTATATAAAACATGCGTTGAGTGATCACAAAACTTAAGATTAGTGGGATTTGTGAAAATATAACTAGAGAATGAATCAAGCTATACACATGCGTACGTACGTATATTTTATGCAATATGAAGGCATTAGAATTCATATGAAATATGTCGTTGCGTCGCAAATGGCTTTCATTTTACTAACTGAATATGATTTGCCATCCGGTTGCATATCTAGGTTAACATCCTTTTCAGGAAACTATTTCTCCGTCTCTTTTATCCTTCTTTCTTCGTACGATTCAACACTTAGCTAATATAAGAATTTTTTTTCAATCATCGAGGTGTGCAACTTCATTTTTCAATTTCCTTCATTTTCATTTTTTCCTTTATTTTTATTAATCCGCGTTCGCTTATAAAGAATATTTATTATTTTAGCCGTTATTTTTTATTGAAAATTTGTTGCATTATGTTTTTTTTTAATATTTATTGTTACATAGTTGCTTTTATACTTAAATAATTATGTTATTTATTTATTTGATTTACCTGTTTATCAATTATTTATTATTTTATTGTTTACTAATTTATTATTTTAATAATCTATGAAGTTATAATAATTTTAATTATATATTAAATAAATTATAAACATAAATAAGGGTAATACAATGAGTGAAATATATTTTTTATGTGAAAATAGAAATATATATAGAACTATTGAGTAAAAGTACAAATATATTTAAAAAATAAAATATAAAACTATTATTTTAAAATATTATTTATTAATACACATTTATTGTGTATTATCTGTTACTTTTAATCATTTTTTGCAAATTATTTTAAAATTTTTAAATCGTCATGAAAATGTTATGATCTTTCAATGAATTAAAAGTTTTTGAGTTACTTATTTGTATTAGATTGAAAACTTTTTCTTGGTTATTAGGTTTCATAAAAAACATTTATTAAAATTCACATTATTTTTATTATCGGCTATTGATGAGTATATCTATTGATTGATAGTATAGGCTATTGATAGTATATAATATAGTAATTGAAATAAAAAAAAACATTAATTGCACAATACATGCTTAGAATCTTTTATAAAGAATTATACTTATTGTAAATTATTTATATACTTTTTATATTATAAATTATATACATATTATAAATTATATACATATTACAAATTATAAACAATTAATAAGGCTTTAAGAGCTTTTTTTGTTACTGCTATTTGTTAATGCTAATTTATATATCTTATAGGTATATATAGGAAAAAAGCAAAATTTATGTTCTCATTACGGACTTATTTCAATCCTGATGAAAAATTTGAATTTGCATCTGCTTTGCATTTAGAGATCCATTAAAAACTAAGTTCTTCGAACAGTTTTCTAGCAACTGAAAAAAGCATAATGTTAAAGAAACCGCATAAATTTTGTACACAAAGTGAAAGCCAAGAAACTAGTACTGAGCTCTTAGTAAATCACCCGGAATTTTGATGAACGTAATCCGCAAGCTCTCTATCACACCTGCTGATTTCTTTTATCATACTATTTACGTTTTGATTGTAAAAGATTATAAACGCATTAAATAGATATATTGAAAAGAATGAAATTATCTTAAAGGCAGATTTATTTTTTTTATTTTAATACGTGACTTTAAAATTAATGAACATGGTTTAAAATGCTTTTAAAAATTAGTAAAACAATACCAATAAAACAATATTTTGATTTAGTTATATTCATATTTACAATGATGTAATAAATCAACTTTTATATATACTAATATTTTATATTTATAATTACAATATTGTTATTATTATAAATTATATTCCACTCAATTAAATGATATAAAGGATTTTACAGTTATTAGTAATATTTTAAATTAAAATTTTGTAAATTGTAGTATATATATTGTATGAACTTTAGTATTACTGTTATTCAACTTTCCTAAGTATATTATTTATATGCATTAGTTAACATTTTGGTTAACTATTTTCAGAAAATTTTGATTTAAGCATTACTGGAATGGATAAAAGATAATAAAATTATGTTTACTTGAAAATCTATGTACTAAAAATTTATTATTAATTTATTATTAATTATATACAAATAATTATAAAAAATATTATATAAAATAAAATATATTAAAAATAAATTTTTCAAATATTTCACAAGAAATGTTAAGAAATCTGAACCAAGAAATACTGTATTAAATTTAATTCTCTGAAATTGTTTTTATTATATTTAGTAGTATAGTCATGAATAGTTGATTTACTTATACTTATTCGTACATATTTATTTAATTAGTAATTTAAATTTTATCTTTAATAATTAGGTCTTCTAATTATTATAATTAGCTACTTATCTCAATATAATTGGATTCCATAGGGCAATAATCGAATAAGCTATAAAACGTAATTTATGTTATTACTAAATACTATGTTACTTTTAAGTTTATTATGCTCATTAGTTTATTTATAGCAGAGATTATGCAAACAAACAAAGTGAAAACTATAACGTATGCAAAATTTCCGTGCGTTAATATTTTTTCCTTATTCTAAACTCATTACAAAACTTTAACAAAAATGTAATAAAAGTATATTTTCTTGAAAGTTGACTTAATCAAGAGACTTTTCCTTATCGCAGGAAAACTCTTGAATACGTTTTCTAGTTTTGGAAATACGGTTGAAATATTTTTCATTTCCTGGAGTGCATCTAATTCCCTTTTCGGCTTGCCGTTTTAAATAAGATTAGAAGAATCACTATCATTCCTTTCCACTTTCAGATTTTGGTTTTTCTGAACTCACATAAATGCGTTCATAAAATTATTTTAATCAGTTTGTTGTAAATATATTTTATATATTTAAGTGTATAGTACAATTTTGCATACTAAAATATTAATTTCATTTACAACAAATATAAAAAAGAAAATAAAAAATTAAAAACTTTAAATAAATTTAATTATTATTTACTTTTTTTAATCCATAAGTAGAAAATTCTCTTATATCTTTTCAATTGCGAAAATAATTAAAATAAAGAAAAATAAAGAAACTGATGTTGCGTATTTTTGGCGAATATTACATTTTTCTTTTTTCTATTAGATGTTTTAATTGATAATCAAGAATATATAATTATGATTGAAGGACGGTGTTGATGTTGAAATTTCATATATTTATTTATTATGTTTGAATATTAACGAATTCACTGGCATCCTATTAAATCATAAGGAATAATTTATAAAATTTTATTTTATTTATACCAGCTATTTATATCAAAAATCATTTACTAAAATATTTAACGGTAAATTCTATATGTCTTATATAAATGCCTTTATATCTCTCACTGTGACATCATTAACTTGTATAAAAAATTTTATTGCAAATCTGTTTGAAGCGTCTGAATAAGTTGACTTTTTTTAACATTTTCATTGCACAAGTTTTAAGTAGGTAAGTATTTATTATAATGAAATATATCATCAAAAGTCCGAATACATTGATTAATATAGCCTAAAAGATGGAAAGACAATTTCTTGAATATTTTGAATCCCTTCAAATTTAAATTGAAAATTTATATCTCGTCCAAAGTGACTCTCATGCCCTTTATCCCTTCGATCTTTGCTAATATACCAACCCTTGAGGGTCCTTATCATCCTTCCCAAACCTTTCAGCCTTTTTCTAAAACCAATATCCACGTTTTCGTCTCTGTATTTCTCTCTTTCGTTCTTAGTGTACTCACGTTGGTGTACGTGATACTGCATTCTAGAGCCACGTCGACTAGGTGAATCAATACTTGTCGTACCTACATCTACTACCACCCAAATTTCATAGATGTGCGCACATACACCAGTGCATATGTGCAGGCTTTGAAAAATTATGATGGAAAAATAGTGCCATAAAGCATGAGAAAGATGTTAGGATTGTTAGAATGTGAATTGGTATTTGAACTAGCTACTATTTATTTATCAACTTATAAATCATACATTTATAAGCCTGAGTCTAAGGTTTCAATAACTTTTTTGGTAAGAGTAGAGATATCAAATATCATTGCATATTTTTCAAAGAATATAAACTTGAAGAATATCTTGTGCTTTATAGTTATTTATATGGAAACAAATATATATATGTAAATAGATAAATGTATCTCTGGAATTCGAGAGATTTTTAATCTGTGAGGTGAGACTTTGCATTTATTTTTGCTTTGTAAATGCAGTAAGAATTTCCTTATAATCATTGTACAACAATTATTCAATTTCTTATTTTTGGAACATACTTTTTTCTTGATTACCTTTAAATAGTATGTGAAAGTAAATGCATTGGTTAACTTATATTAAGGTACTTAAAGTCATAAAAACTATACGCCGAATAGGTCAATGACTTATTTTAAGTCAATGGAAAGAATACGGAAGTGTTTGGGAAAGTAGTAACCGGATTCAGACAACTAATGATGAGATACCTCTGGTGCGTTGCAAGGTGAATTCGTAGTTGAAGCAAAAGTGAGAATTGAAGTTGTTACCGAAATTTTGTTTTTATGCAATAAATTCAAAATAATTTATATTCATTTGGAACCATGAGGGTTCATTTGCTTATTTTGATGTATCATATTATATCATAACAGAATATTTTAGATCAGTTGAAGCTGTCTTTATATTTAATATTAAAGCGATCTGGGCTATATTAGAATGGAGTCTGCAATAATTGGTTAATGAAAATTGAATATTATACGTAACTAATTTAATATTAATTTTAATGACTATTTGATGACAAAGTCAATGTAAGTTTAATCACAGAATTGCTATGAGAAAAACGTTTTTTTATATAATGATTTTTTGTTTAAAATATGTAACAATAAATCACACGAAATATATGATACGAATAGAAGTACAGTTTAAGTCAACAATTAATTGTTTTAAATAAGCGACTAAAGTAAAAAATATAGTAACAATTTAAATTTCGTTAAATGATGGCACTAAGCAATAATATTACAAAAAAATTTAATTTTGAAATTTTGTAAAAATATAATTGTTATTAGTATATGTTTAATAAATATGAACATAAATCATATAGTCATTGCAGTTACTATGTTTTTCAGCTGAATACAAATACAGATACGACCGAAAAAATGAGGCATTAAGATTAAATCTTTAACATTTACGAACTTCATATATTGCAGGATAATAAAATAGTAACGAAGTAGAAATAATATCAAACATATTTAATATAATTGAAATAAAATCTAACAAAATGACAATGAATTTTTGAAAAAAAAAATGTAATGTATAATTTTAATAATATAATTATTGAAAATCAGAAATTTCAATAAAATTACAGAAGTCGATGAAGAAAATTCTGAATTTTAATACCAATAACCATAAATAAACTATATAATAATTTATAAGAAATAATATTTTAGAAGGGAAGGAGAGACATATATTGTGAGGAATACAGTTGAGAGAGAGAGAGAGAGAGAGAGAGAGAGAGAGAGAGAGAAAGAGAGAGAGAGAGAGAGAGAGAAATCGGTATAATTTAAATAAACTAATTTACTAGAGTAAATTATTTCAATAAAATACTAAGTATGTTTAAACATAAAATTTAAAATAATTCACTAAAACTTATCTAGGACTAAATTCAGCACATTGAGTAAAAAAAGAAGCTTAAAAATCTATTTTAGTTTCTAGAATTTATAAAAATATTCATAAAATTTAAAGTATTGAAGCAAAGTTGGACAAATAGTAAAAGTTGATTAAAATTTTAATCTTTAAAATAATATTTTTATTAAAAAATATACGTACATAAGCAGGAAATACTGATGAAAATTATTATCATTATTCACCATGCATAATGTATTACGAAATCAAACGTCAATATTTAAAAGAGTTAAAGACAAAATTTTTATTACACATTGAATAAATAGTAGATTAATTATTCGTAAAGTTTAACTTAAGATATAATTTATGTGGATAAAATTTAGTGTATCAAGTATTGTTTCAGATAAGCGTGCTATAAATGGATATTAAATTGTAATATAGGTTTACTTTAATGATAGTACTGTAGTGGTAGAAAAAATAATTTATTGAACTTATGCAACATATATAATAGATTGATAATACGTGTCATTATATTACCTCCACTATTTTATTTATAATTAAACGAAAAGTCAGATTTCTATAAAATAACAAAAACACAAATTTAAGTAAGTTAGAACAGTCTGAATATAATATAAGCATGAAATCATTTTTAAAAACACGTTGTTGACTTGCACTCGCTTGATTCATTTATTTAGCTAGTTTTTGAAATGTACTTGGATATATTATATAAGAAAGTAAAATGGAGATAGATTTTCGAAAATTATATAATTAAAGTGTCACATTACGTAAAATACCAATTTTTAATAAAAGTCAATATAAAATTCACAAGGAAAATGTATACTTTAGAAAAAAAGAACAAATATATAATAAATTTATAATTACATAAGCAAATTTAAAATGTATGAATAGACAGTGTAACCATGTATCACAATTAAACATTTTTACAATGATAAAATTAAAGTATGCATAACATGCATATATATTTGTGATAAAATATAAAAAAATTTAAATAAATATTTAGTATTATACAGTAAGAGAAAAGAAATAAGAAAATAGAGAGATTCTACATTTTATTAAATCATTAAATCAGTTTACTGGACATAGGTGGAATAAGAAGTTGAAATAATAAATAAAGGAACTACATATCGAGAATTGAGAGGAAGACTAAAAGAAAGTACAAAAGTAATTATAAATTAGATTTACGAAATGTATAGTAATACTAATCACCATTGATAGATTGAAAAGTAAAAATAGAAAAAGTTAATTAAAAAGTAATAATACGGTGTTAAAAATAATTGATTAATATTAGAACTATAAGTTTGATATATTTTTTATTTTCATATTATACAATTTATTATTTTTAAAATAATCTATACAAAAGTTATAGATGAAATACTATTAAATTTACTAACAGATTATGTTAAGGTAGTGTTTAAAATAAAAACAGTATAATAATGTTATATAATATAATATAATATTTACATAATCTAAAAGTTATAAATGATATAATTAAAAATATATAATAATTAAAAATGAAATTAATATTTTAAATATGAGTGTATATATATTAATTATTTTTGCTTAAAAAATATATTAGAATATTAAATATAAGGATAAGAAACGAAGATATTTTTATTTTGCTTAGAAAGTTAAGAAAGCAAAGAAAAATATATGTATGTATTTACATATTTACACATCATGATTGATTAGTATGAAATCGTATAAAAGTACATATTCTATAATATATTCTAATTTTTGCATCACAATTGATTTTCTAATATATATATATATATAATATTTTTATTAAATACATTATAAATGTTTGATTTTTTAATTTTAATTGTAAAATATAAATTTATTTATATATATATATAT
>JAPYYT010002690.1:0-16341 GCA_030522565.1 Ceratosolen corneri | reverse complement strand
AGAGAGAGAGAGAGAGAGAGAGAGAGAGAGAGAGAGAGAGGCCGACCGCGCCCCCCCCACCCTGCCGCCAGCCAAGCCGAATCCTTGTCGCGGAGAAGCTAATAAAAGAGGTGTGCGCAAGTCAAGTCCCCACGCGCTCTTTCACGCAAGTGACTCTCCATCGCCGATTACTCTTCGCCCCGCTCCCAACTTCTCATGGCTTTAGTCGTCGTAGAGTCCGAATGAGAGCCTCTGCCGTTGCCGGTTCCTTCGCTCGCCGTTCTCCCACGATTCGTATTTCTAATTCTCGTTCGTTGCTGCCGCGCTCCCTACTCGCTTCTTTTCCCTTGCGCCTTCTCCTCGCAATTTCCTTTCGGCACGAGATTTATATTATTCCAAAATCCCTGGTCCCAATTACCTTTTGCTTGCAACTCGTTGAGCTGCCAACTCGCGCACCTCTCGACTCTTATTCTTCTCACCCACTTCCCATTTCTCGATTTTAACTAACTTTTTTATATTTTTAGATACATGTTGACATTTGCTTGACTTTACTTCAATACGTATACACGGATATAAACATTTTTCACGCACTTTACGATGAAACGTATGTGCTTTATCAGTAACCTTACAATATAATTATTTCGTGACGAAACAATCGCTTGCATATTATAATTAAGAAATTAAGTTATATATAGTAATCAGATATTACTAAATTAACATATTTTTATATGGAAATTTTATACTCATGGCTCATTGTTGATTTACGTTATAAACGTTCTTTGATAATGTTCGTGACGCTTCGAGGGTATTCCAATTAATGGGCTAATTTCATTTTACATGCGAATATTTTGGAAAAACATTGTATATATTTAAAGAATAATATGAAAAAATAAAAAAAAAATACAAAAATAATATAATAAATAAAAATATGCAATGGACAAATCATAATGTGGGTGTGGGTAATAATTATAGATCTACTCATCGATCGATAATTTATCGTACACTGAATGCAGAAATTATACAATTAATTTTTAATTATTTTTCTTTCTTATTATTTTTTCACATAAATATTTAAATGATATATTTAACGACACTTAAAAGTCCATTGTTTTTATCTAATATTAAGATAAAAATCTGTTTACGTAAATTTAACTTAAATGGGCTAAAAACTACAATTAAAGTATTAAAACTTCTAATGTAAAGTTTATCTAAATCGCAAAAGATTCAATCTCTCTGGATCGGCATATTCGGCAATTTTAAATTAACATATAGTAAATATTATATTTCTTTTTATAAAATTCTAAGTAAATAAATAAATATATATATATCTTACCATAAAAATTTATTACATTTTCGGACAATATATTTAAACTTTTTTACAATATTTTTAAAAATATTTTCTACAATATTAATTGGAATGTTTATTTATTGTTGGTATGTCAAAATAAAAAAATTCTGTTTAAGAAAACCTTCCAACCTACATAGCTCGATAATACATTATATTGTTTTTTTTTTTACATACAGATTTGCATTTTAATTTTCGATTATGATATTTAAAATAAATGTAAGTATGACAATTACTGTAAGAAATACAAGTCCACATGAAGTATTAACATTTTGTTTCAGCTCTTTTAAAATATCTTTTATCTCTTATTTATTTAATATAATAAAATAGCTTAAATTTATTTACATTGTTTTATGTTTTTAAGCGATTTCATTCAAAATATTTTATAAGTTTTATATAATAATTACAATATAATATAAGAAATATGTGTAAGAAAAAATATTACTTAAAAATTAGAAAAATTAGAAAATAAAAACAGTATAAATTTAATACACCAGCTTTTATAAATGTTTTTTTCTATCTACAAATAATAAAAAAAAAATAATTCTTCAATTTATTCATACAATTTTTTCTCTCTATAATTTGTCTAGAATTTGTCATTACAATTTACAGCCTACAGTTGTTAATTACCTAATATTTAACGACTATTATAAACTATCTTTTCTAACTGTTGGGTTATAATATTTCCATACCCTATACAGATTTTTATTACAAATACATTTATATCATTTTATAAAATAGCCATTTGAGTGATTTTGTATATATTTGATTATTACTTTGTTCAAATGTTCTTTGCTATCACAGTTCTCTTATCGGTGGTATTTTTATTAGCTTTCTAATAAAAAAAAATTGATGTAATTTTTAGCCTATTTAACTACTCTTCTTTTAATTGGCTTTATTTTCAAATTTCAAATAAATATTTAGATAATTATCGATAGTTTTATTTTTAAAAGATAGTTCCCTTGTTTTACAATAAATCAATTTAAAATTGTTTTATTGTCCTATCATATCATTTATACAATTATATAATATAACTTGGATATTATTATAAAAGTTATGGATGTTTACTTTAATGTACATATTTCTTATTACCATATTTAATGTCTTTTGAATACCTTATTTATGATCATTACTAGCTTAACGAGATTTCGGTAGTGTAAACTACACGTGCTATCTGTATGTTCGACTTTTTTATTATTCCGCTATTCATTGGCATAAAATTATTATTGCACGTCATATATTATATATATAATATTGTGTTTCGACATTCCAGTCGTAGATAGTAAATTTCGGAATATCGTGGTCTGTTGTATTATCTATCTCTATAATGTATAATTTACATATATTTGTTGACATTATTTGTACATATTTCTAGTTTTCAACTTTTTTTATTTTTGTACTATTTCGAAATTTGTATGTATAAGAACTCAACAATTATTCATTATTTTCAGACAGTCACAAATTACTGTAAAATCAATGAATTATACTTTAGTTGCGATTTTTATCCGATTCGTATACTTCATTCAAATAAAAATGATAATAGAAAGACGAAATTTTAATAAAAAATAAATCAGCTATATCTGCTTTAAAAATGCATATATTTGATACATATTAAGATTTAATAAAAATCAATAAATAAGTAAATAAAACATTTGATTTTTCAAAGAAAATGAATTTTCTGATAACTTAATTTTACAAATATCACTAATAATATTGAGATGAATATAACAACAGCATTGATCTACTCCTATGCATAATTTTAAACGTTTATTAATAAATAATATTAAAATTTTTTAAATGTTTGCCTATTCAAATATTTTTATTAAATTTATCTTGTAAAATAAAATGTATAATTTATAACAAAATAGAAGGAAACTACTAGTATAATTAGTATTAACATTGGTGTTTATTATTTATTACTTATTATTATTAGTGTTTATTGATAATTTAAAATTTTTTAATAGTTTCATTCAGTTTTTTGGCTGAAGATTCACGAAAACTTTAAAATTTTTTAATAATTAGACATATAAGAGGTGCAATTTTATTATACATGATTAATATTTCTTATTAATTGAATATGTAAATTAAGTTTTCTATTTACTCTGAAATAAGTATTGAAGTAATAGAGTACTGAATATTATAGTGGAATGAAGAAATAGTCAACAATCTAAATTTTACGTACTAATTAAAACTACCGATATATTGATTAATTTTAGTAAAAATCAATAACAATAGATTTTGAAATTTAATACTCTTATTTCTTTAGATGTGAACTATTTGACAATGTGCTTTAATGTATGTTGTACACGTATAAAAATTCTTAATTAATACTAAGTTATGCAATAAAAAATATATACTTAAAAATGTTGTTATTCATGATTCTTTTGAGTTAAATAGGATTTATAAATAAAGTCAATATTTAGATATATAATATATATATAATATAATAGTATACTTTATTTACTAAACCCAAAATTAAGCAAATTAAAATTTTTACAATTATTTGGCGATTTATATGATTTACATCACATAATTAATTATAATCATGTGAATGCAAATTCAAAAGTATAAACTTTATTGTAAGTAATTATTTTGTATGATTTTCATTAACTTTTCAATTCAATTTAATAAAATGCTATGAAAAGTAATAAGAAGCTTCATATTGGCATTTAATTAAGTCATTTAATGAAATTTCACGCTTAAAATATTTAAATGAAATATCAAGTTACAACATTCATATAACAATCATTTTTTATTCCAATTTATTTGTATACTTTCTATTGGATATTTTCAGATTAATGATAAATATAAAATTAAATAGAGTTAGAAATATACTCACATTGAATCAGTTAGCGTGCAAGGACTTTCTACGTTTTGATTACTTGAATTAGAGGTTGGAAGTGTGTCGAGAGGTACCTAAAATAGCGATGTCACGATAAATTAATTACCCATGTCATTTAGAAAGGTAAAAGAAAAATAATATATATTTTGAATAACTTATTAAGACATTTTTTACATTAGAGTATAAATACAAAATGAGTTTTACTTATACAAATTGTAGTAAAAAAAATTGAGAGTTATGCTTATGAGATTATTCAATTCCTATATGCGTTTGTCTATATGTCCTCTGTCTCTATATATGCTCGTAAGGGAAGACATAAAAAACTAGAAAGAATAGTTGGTGTGCTCTAGCGTTATTTAAAAGGATAAATTGGAATGCTTTTGACTGACGTTGGAAAGTCGAGGTGAACAGAGTCAAAGAAACTCTGTAAGCAGGTCAAGCAGATTTATATAATTATATAAATATTCAATATTCAATTAACTTCAGTATTCAACGGCTGTTTTCAGAGCAATTGACTAAATCAGCTCGTCAATTGTACGTAATGATAGTTGACTATATTAACATAAAGTTCAACAATTTCATTTGGCACAATCCTCACCTCCCATGACATCCAATTTGAGGCTTGAACTCGTGCCTCTAAGAAGATGAAGTGTCACGCTTAACCAATAATAAACCAGCTGAGTAGCATGAAACTCTTTCAATTCTCCCTTTTTATTCTGTCTGCGTAACATCGAAAGTACCCCGATTAGTAATCCATTTAAATAAAGCCAAAGCCCAGCAATAAATACAGCATCACTCTTCTTTTTAGTCTTTCCTACGCCTCTCCCTCACTTCTCTGATTCTACAATTGAGCCAATAGATCAATCAAGGCCCCACATTGGACTGAATATTCCCGCTTCAAATCACATTGTTTTAATTAAATAGCATTTATTTACACATCGATTGTTATAGCGATTATTATTTCTTTAAAAGGTTTAAATTTTTTTAAATGTCTGAAACATAAATACGTAGCATATAGGTACTTAAAAGCTCAAAATTTTTCTTACGACTGCTCGACAACTTCTCGTCTAATACACTTATAGAAAATTATTAAATCTACTTATGAATTTTTAACATTCAATCAAATAACAATACAATTAACTTTAATATTACTAAAAAATAACCATTTAATGTTTAATTTTTATGTGCGTTATTACATGATAGGTAAAGGCATATTATGTTTTAGTCATTGACATGGATTATTCAAATGTACAATTAAAGGAATCATACGAAGAAAGCATATTGCACTTACATCAGAGAGTATAGTACAATCATAACTCGGCTGATATTTGTCTCGTTCATGTGGCGGTCGGCGCTGTATTTTATCCCGGTCTTGCTTGTGTTTGCGATCGGCTCCTTTTAACTTGAAGACTTTTATCTTGCACGAAGCTGCGTGTAGTTGAGTACCATTAGGTAATCGGGTTTCCACCTGAATACGAAATGGTACACCCTTTTCGCCACCGTGTTTCTTTGGCGTGAATTCTGTGCTAATGCAGTTGATCTGTATATGAGAGAGAGAGAGAGAGAGAGAGAGAGAGAGAGCGTGTGTTTATTTTGGTAAATAAATTAATACAAAGAGTAGTGGCTAATTATAAACAGTAGCGATTAGTTATACAGTTATAAGCATAATAAGTATAAAGATTTATATAATCATTATATAATCACTTATATAATCAAAAGTCTCATTGCTTCTCTTATAAAACAAAAAATTATCAAAAATACTTTCCATAAGATTAATTATATTAATACAATGTGAATTTTTATTATTATATCCGCTTGTCTTTTCAAGATATGCCAATGTATATGAAAATCGAGTGAATAATTCAATGCTTATATATCTGTAAAATCCAATCGATAAGATAAATTTTACATTGATCGCAAAAGAAAATCACCTTTATACAACAGCCAATTTCTTTATTGGGATTCCATGTGAAGTCAACGCTGTTATAGGAAGATGAAGGCTGAGAAACGTCGATCATACCATAGCTAAGAGGAACATCAACTTCTAGTAGACGTTCGCCTGGCCTAGCCTGTTGCCATGTCAAAATTTGCTCCCGTTCAGTGTATTGAAGTCGACGCTCATGGAAGCAGATGCGAATCGTTGACTGGAGCATATAAACCAATTCATGTCAATGAAATATGTTAGCATTAGCTCTGAATATTAAGGGTGTTTATTATGACTATAGGAATACCATCTTCAGAAATTTTCATGCAACGGTACAACGTTATCCACACGATTTAGGATTATGAAAAAATTCGTTTAAATATAAGAAGTAGAGACGCAAATTATCATAGCGTGTTGTGTAATATTTTTCTCTAATCATTAATTTGATTGTCTAGTATTATTTAAGCAAAAATTTATTTATTTATTAAATTTATTCATAAAATATAAGTTTAAATTTAATTTGAAAGTATATAAATATTTAATCATTGTTTATTTAAACTCTAAAATGACAGTTGTTGTTGTCAATTATTCGTTAACGCGATTATTATATTACGTGGTATATTTACCTTTAACAATTTTCCATGAAAAGTTGACAGATCGCCGAGTTTTTTCAATTTAATTTCGTATGATTGCCCTTGATTGAGGTATGTCAGAGTTTCTTCATTAACTTTAGTAGCAATGCTGGTTGCCGCAGCCAAAACATATTGAAAGCTACAGATGAATTTGATCAAAAGTTAGTAATTTTTACATAGATTTTATTGATTATCAGTTTCACTATATTTCTTACGAGCATGTATAATTTGAGCGTGATTTCTAATACAGTTAACAGCTTATTTTTAATTTACTATACGAAACTAACTAATAATTAGATAATTGCAAAGTAATGAAAGTTTCAGTATATTCTTTATAAAAAAGATTCTTTGATAAGCATGTGAGTTTTTTTGCATTGATATTAACATGTCACACTCTTACATTACCAAATTATTTTATAAGTTTTATTTAGCTAATTTTTATATTATTATACATTGTTATGCATATATATAAACTTACCAACATTTCTCATTGAACTCATTTCCTTGTTGGGAAGAAGATACATGATTGCCACACGTAGAATTTGACGAATAATCATCATTTGATCTATAGATTAACTGATGAAGGTTTGTTGGATTTTGTCCACTATTATTACTGTCTGCTTCCATAAGACTGTTACTCCCATTATTAGCCAATGAATGATTAGTCGTCTTTTGACAGACATGGTTCAAACTAAAAAATAACAAATTAAATTTTAAACGAATCTACTTTATTGATATATAATGACAGTTTAAATAGCTTATTCTTATCTTACAAATAACTTATTTTTTCATTCTTCGTTTAAGTGCGTTTAATCATTAAAAACTAAATAAAATGTATTATATTACATATTTTAATATACGCATATCACAATGTATTTTTCATTTTTATTATATATATATATATATATATTATTACCATATAAAAGTAAAAAATCACAATAATAGTTATTCTCAAAATTTAGTATATTTTTAAAATACATTTGGGGTTTAATCAAATTAAAATTAAATTTTTATAAAATTTATAAACTCTGTATAAAATTTTGTAGATATTCATTATTCATAATTTGTAATTTGAGGATCCTGCAGTATAAATAATTAATTTAAACCAATAATCGCACCATACATAATATTAAACTCGAGAAATTTTCAACTATATACATTGCACACACAATATAAGCTTTTTCGTTTTATAGACTCACATTTGGTTGTGTTGATTATCAGGTGATGGCGCTTCTTGTTTAAATGCTGTGAGTGATGGTAAGGCTAACAAAGCCTCACTGCGATGAAAAGAATGGAATTATTAGTGATCAAAGTCATAAGTGCAAATCATTATCCTAATTCAATAATACAATAATCTTTATAATATATATATATAATAATTTTTTTAGTATCTTCAAATTTATTGAATAAAATATTATTAATAATGTTTAATATATATGTAATGAGAATTTTCATAGCTGTAATTTATATGCGCAAATGGAGAAAAATTCGTTATATATTGTAATTTTAACATTTTTTTTATTATAAAAATTAATTTTCAGAAACCTTATAAATAATTTATTCTATAAATTACTTAAATTGTATAAATAATTCTTTTTCTTATGTTATTTTATGTAGAGTTTTATGATTATATTTTGTTACATTATGGATAAATGTAAATGATATTGAACACGAAACTTTGTCTCTTCTTTACATTTATAAAACTACTTCAAACATCGTATCCATACTTCATTATTTCAAGTATTTACATAAATGTAATATAAAATTGCATTTAATTTATTGTTATTCAGAAAAAAATATCTTTTTATAAATTATGAACAATTTTTCATTTGATTAAAAATTCTTACAAAAATTAATTATTACATTGAGTAATTTTTTTAATAATTATTTTGATTTCGTTGTTTTCATTGTTTTTTTAATGCAATAAAATTTAATTATTAATAACAGCTAATATCAAAGACAAACTCAATATATTTGATTAATTTGTTTTGTATTGAATGTCTTAACAATTAAAAATTTATAATTTAATTTTTAAATTTTCATTTAAATACAAATTATTAATGAAAATCATTTGTAGAGTGTAAAAAAATTAAATATACATTAATATTCAATTTAAAATAATATCTAATTTGAATTTGATGATATAAGCGTAAAAGTTTCTTCAAAAAATAAATTAAATTAAGTTATAATCATTCTTCAAATTGAATGTTGGATATTGAAATCATTAAAATTTTTATTGAATTAAAAATCCACTTTTTATAATATTTATATTATTAATTTAAAATTTGTTAATACATTGAACATGATGTTGATATTTGTGATTTAATGATTACCATATATATTGTATATTAATGATTACGAATTACACGAAAAAATATTTGGCGTAGCATGTATTTATCACACTTTTTATACCAAACAGACGTTTACACATTATTGCAATCTAATCTAATGTAAATTGCAAATGTATTCATCATTTTGGCTATCAGTAATCCATTTATATATTAACATGAAGTCTATATTTTTCTTTTAATACATTTTTATATGTATATATTATTAGTTATTATACCCTATAATTTCATTTATTTAAGAATTATATTTTCGCAGGTCATTTTGAACATATAGAAATTTTTTACATATATTTAATGTATAAGTATGGGAAAAATAATAAATTTATGAAATATAATATACTTTTATACAAAAAAATTTCTGCTGTACTTTACTTTAGATATGTTATGTATTGTATTGCTTATATAATACGTGTATTTCGATGTTCTACATTGAAATTCGGCAATATTAAAGTTTAGATTAAATTTTTTTACGAAGAATGTACGTTTCGTTTTTACTTATTTGAATTTAATACTTTTTAAAACAAAACAATAAAAAATTATATACGTAATTTCTTAAAAGAATAATGTATTTAAATTTAACAAATTTTTGTAGTGCTTTAATAATTATAATAAAAAACAAATTATTTTTCTAGATATTGGACTTTTTCATATATTCGTAATGAAATGTTCTTAGTTTATAGAAGAATGCAATTAATTGAATTAAAATCTATGTTTAAAAAAGAAAGAAAATAATTAATTGGTAAAATTGATAAAATCAATCTATGAAATTGGAGTTTAAAATATCTTATAGAATATTCCTTAAAATCGATACAGTTTATTTTTAATATTTATCATACTTTGTATCTTATTAGGTTATATCCTAAAATCTGTTACTCTTAACGATTTTGACCTTCGGGACTAATGGCATTTTATTGGTATATCTGTTCTGTCATTCTCTGTTGCTGTATTTGGAGAAGATAGTAAACGTTACATTGAAAGTGTAAAAAACAGCCAATGAAGTGAAAGTAGGCGGGGGCAACAAGTTTTTGATAGTTTAAAAAAAATTAGAAATTAAAATCGTAAATGAATATCTACAAAATCTTAATTCTATAGAGAAGAGTGAGTGTTTGATATTATAAAATCATTGTATATTCAAATATAAAATTCAAAACTAAAGTATTGTAAAATATATTTTTTGTGGTATACTAACTGCTCTTGATCTTCAGAAAACGACTTAAAATTTAGTAAATCATTTATATAGGAATAAAGTGATACTGTATTAACATGAGATATAAGCTTCTTTAAACTTTACTTTATTACGAATATTAATCTTAAGCTAAATTTATTTAACTAAATTAAACAAAATTAAATTGATATACTTCTTTTTACATATGATTGTTTTATATTATTTTTTTAATTTTAATTTTAATCAATATTTTCTCTCCCACTTACTTATTATTTAATACAGTTGAACTGATTTATATATATAGCACTTTTCAAGAATTATTTATAAATAATATTTTATTTTCGTATTAAATTAATTTTTTTTTTGTAAATCAACTTTTTTACTTAAAATAAAATAAAATATTAGTATTATACTTTATTAACTCATTTAGTGAGGTAGGATAGATAAGGTGAGGCTGTTATATGTATCATTTTTGTTTAATTATCTTTAATCGGTTTTTTCCACAGATAACGGGCCTGTAATTACGATATTTTCTAAATAGCTACAATTACTAGAATTTATTTTAAAAACGTGTCATATAAATATCATAAACTTCAATATATGGTACATTAAAATTTTTAAATAAATTTAATATTTCTTTCGACTTAATCAGCTTCATACTCGGCTGTTGTTCCTTATTATTTAATGCGAGAAAATAAAAATTTCTATATTAATGTTTGTAAGATTTTTTTTTTAATTAATGACAATTAAAATAAGTAGGATATTTTAAGATTCGACGAAGTAATACAATGTCTCGAAGATCTTATAGTATAATACTTGTATTTAGCACGTACATATTCTCTTTTCATTTTGCGAATACTTGCAATTACATTATTTCATTTTTATTCAATTATATCTTGAATTATGCGTTGAACTTAATATTACATTAGGTGTCAGATGTTCAGTTAACCGAAAAAATATTTAGAATCTATTTTGCATATGTTACAGCATTTTTAGCTTTTCTAATTGACGCGCGAAATTAAAGTAACATTTAATTTTCTTTTATTTGTACTTTATTAGAAGACTTTGAATTTTATCTACATTTTATAACACAGAGAATCACTTATTGCAAAGTAGTGACAGTTCATTACTAACTATATGCGCACTTTGAATGAAACGACTAAAACTTATCAAATATTTACTAACTCTTCAACAAACCTTCTTTTTATCATGTTAGCATTACGATACATTTCAAGATATTGAACACTGAAGAAATATGTTCCACTTTTATCACTTAACGTAAAATGAAATGTAGCCATGGACAAATTTAATAGTTTTCTAACAATCAAATATTTATCTTCGATTTTTGTAATTTCTATTATACCACCAATAGTTGATTTTATAATGCATGTGCCCTTCCGTTTACGTTGCTTCTATTATTTCTCTTTCTTTAGGACTTGTCACAGTAATGTAAAAAGAGTTGTATAGTTACAAAATAAATCAGATGTCGTATAGAGATTAAGTTTATAATTACGAAGGAGGAATCGAGCATTAATAGCTTCATGCATAAGAGAACGTGTGGGTAACGATGTTAAGTAATGTGCGCAGTCGTCGGGGTTCCATTGGATTTTTCGCGCGCTAATGTTAACTGTATCCGCATATATGCAATTTTAACTGCCTCTCATAAATGCATACAGCAATACACACATTAGTAATGTTGTAATTACAATATCGTGTACAATATATAATAAAATTTAGTGATATTTCAATGACAAGTATTGTTGTATGCATGTGTGTAAGTATAGTTTACACACGCGTAAATACAATCAACGTGAGTACACGACAAATCCGATTCAACTCGTTGGCTGTACACATTACTGAACGTACGTTACCAATGCATTTTACAATATATTAAGCTTACGAATATATAAATGAATAAAGGATTTTTCAGGGGCCATGCATTAAACACATACCCTTCACATTCATCATATCCACCTTATTTGCCTAATATTTTCTTTATTTTTGTTTCTGCGTAAAATTGTAATTCGCTAAATTAAATAGAAAAAAGTTGAGTAGAGATATTGTTCATCGACAATATCGTATATATAATGCGTACAAATGTTTACTTTGTTTATGTGGGTGACAATGAAAATGAAAAAGTAATATTTTAAATGGGTTTTCTAAAAATCATGTTGATAAACAAAATTACATATCGATTAATTATACCATGTTTCTACATTTATTTTAAAAACATTCAATAACTATTTATGAAAAGTAAATATAAACATTTATGAGTATTAAAAGCTAGAAAAAGAAAATTTAATATTATATTATGTAAAGCTACTTTCTATAAAGCCAAATGATTTGTTACAAATATTCTACATTATATATGCATAAAATTATAAATTTTACAAGACAAGATTTCCTTCTGTTATCAAGGATAATTTCATTTCTGTTGGGAGGCTCCAATTACAGCAAGACGTTAATAAATTTTTTTGATATTTCATAACTAGTCATCTACAAGATCATTTCTATAGAGTATTGTTTAAAAAGTATTTGTCATTCTATACATATTTTTTTTTTAACAAATTATAAAAAATTTTATTCAACATTTAGTAAAGATAAATATTACGTTTAGTTTATAAAACAACATATTATTGAATTTTTAGGCACATATGGCTTAAAGGTACAGATATTTATTTTATAATAGCATAATTGTACAATACATTTGTATTAATTTATAATGTCATACAACAATTTGATAATACAAACATAAATTTCATATGTAATAAAACAATGTTTAAGTGAAAGCCTCTATTATGTGTATTATTATTCAAATCTTTGATATTATTGTATATTTTAGAAATATCAATATAATTTTCAATTAAATATAAATTTGAAAAAATTAATTAATTTGTAAATTCAAATTTAAGAGAATGGTTTAGCTGATAATTACATTATAAAATATAAAACTTTTTTCAAAATTAATGTAATACACTCCTACACAGTTGTTAATTGTTATGTAAAGGATCTTTAATTTTTAACACCATCAGCACTTCTTAATAATTATAAATTTCACAAAAGATTATTTCTTTAGAATTGAAACTGTAACCAATATTTATGAAATATAATATGAAATATATTTTATGAAATTTATAATTAATATTATTATAGTTTACTATTTGAATCCGGTGAATCGAAATGAATTCTATTATTTTCAAGAATAGATTAGTTAAATTAACAACAATTAGTTTATCAACATCAAAATCAAATTAGTTTATCAACAAAAAAGTTTGTACTTATTCACATATTTCTGAACTAATCTTTATACAATTTTTTATAATATAATTTTATTTTTGTAATAGCTCATTAAAATACTAATTAGTTAGTCAATATTATTCTTTTAAAACTAAATAGAAATTTGGTTTTTTGGTTTTACTACTGTATGGAATATATATATAATAATACAATAGTGTGTATATATAAGTTGTTGGAGCTGTAAATTTCTTGTAATTCCCATTATTTGAAAATGCAACATTTACCATTTATCATTTTTATTATTATAAAGAACAATAAGTACAGAAAAATTTTAAAAATTAATAATATCAAGAAATAATTTGACCAATAAAAATAGGAATGATATAATTAATACCATCAATAATAAAAATAGAAATAAAATTTTGCAACGAGCAGATATGAATAAAAGATTTTAGAAAATAAATACGTTTTATAAATACTGTTTTTAATTGAAAATAAGTTGCAATAATGTTTATGAAACATATCTTCCAACATATTTTTTTTTTCTTAATATTTTGTTAATCTATTATTTCTATTATTTCTATTATCTAAAAATTATAATCTCTATTCATTCAATTTAATAAGCACGCGTAACATACGAATTTTATAAGATTGAATTGAATAGAAGATAATAGATTTTACTTAAATTCTAATGCACATAAATCTTAAAATTCACAGAAACTATCAAATAATCCCTAACGTTAAAAAATCTCTTAATTCCAATAGATTAACAAGAGAAAAACTTGCATTAATGTTAAAATCACCGTGGAATGAAGTACTTTGTAAAATATCAAGCAATTCGACACACACCTACGCGCAATAACCCTGACACCCATGAGATTACACATGTATTTTATTACGGATGTAAATTACAGATTCATTTTGAATCCCAATGGAATATGTACCTCATGTTATAGGAAGCAACAGCAGTTGCAAGATGAGAAGCCGCAAGAGCTGAAAGCGAACCATCATAATCTGCGGCGAGATGTTCTGCAAGCTCTTCGACCTGAGTTGACCATCCCAACGAACCATTGCCTCCTACGAATCATAAATGAAAATGTGCACGCGTTAGTTAGGTCTCAATTCGAGAGAAATACATTGATACAATTCGAATGGATTGAGGGACTCGCAAGAATTTTTAAGTATATTATTGTATGCAGTTAATAATTACGAATGTCATTTGTTATTCTGTTAAAATAAAGTTAAGAATATTTTTCCTTAAAGTTTTACCTAATATTTATTGACCGTTTGTAACTGTTAGTTTAACTAACACTATATATTATATATATATATTATATATATACTTTTTTAACTGTTTAGTTCGTTAAGAGTTCGCATGCAAGACCGAAGGTATAAATGTCGTTAGGTCTAAATCACAGTCGACTACAAACAATAGCAGTTCCTTTTAATCAATCAACGAATAATTGTTCCTCTATATTAAAGATATTTGCCTACCTCGGCAAAAATATTTTACAAATAATTATGAGGTAAGAATGTGTATTTAATGAAAATAGATTAAAAATATCGGTTCAATCGATTGACAGAAAATTTGTTTTATTGATTTGCACTATATTTATAATTTTGCTTATTTACAAATCTTTGTCTTTTTATAATAATAAATTGCCAAAAACTTGGACAAATTTTAAATTATCAGAAGATATTATAAAGTTCAAGATCAAAGTGGGAAAATACAATTTTAATAAGATAATTAGTGAAAGAAAAAATGTACTATTTTCAAATCTCATTAATTTATGATAAAATAAAATCATAGGTTTATATTTCAAAAAGCAGCTAAATAATAAAATATTTCGATTTTATGACTTATCATCGAAAAGTTATTGAATATAATTTTAATTCCTTTCTTTTAAAAATATAAATATATATTTGATTCTAATTCCTTATATTCTTCTTCTCTAGACTTTCATGCATAATATAAATATATTACATAAAAGTTTGAAAAATTCGAAAAATCTAATAAACTTAGTTGTTAAAGTATTAAATCCATAAACTTGTATTTATATTTGTTTTATGAATATTAAAGTAGCTAATGTTAGTATACAAATAAAAGGTTAGAAAAAAAAGTAGCGTATTAAATTATACAAAATAAGCAAGAAATATAAATAAAATGTTACTTGGAGAGTATTTGTTAATATTCATAAAAATTATTATATTTGGTGCAAAATAATTGAGAAGAATCAAACTATTTAACGCATAAAAATGTAAAATTTGAAATTATGAAATTACATATTATAACGAATATATAGCAATGCTTTAATACCTAATAATGTCATAATAAATTCACATAATCAAATATTTTTAATTACTTCAACTGTTTTATATGAAAATTCTTTCATATAATTTTGACTTTTTTTCTTAAAAATCATAACTTAGAAAGATTTCAGCTCTTTTGGAATTTTTACGAATGAAATTTTAAAATGTTTCTTTGTTTAATATTCGCTTACTAACAGTAGAAAATAGCTTCTTCTTCCATGTATGTATATATATATATATAAATAAGTAATAATTAAGAATCAAAATTCATAATTATATTAGAAATGAAAATTGAAAACAATGTAGTGTTTTTATCCAAGTACTTTTTTTGTTTAAGACGAGCTTAATTGAAATCTTTCAATAGTTCAATTAATTTTCTAACAGCATAAGTATTCAAAGTTGTTTTCAATGTATGTATTATATATACATATATATATATATATGTTCGAGATTCCGTTCACTAACGAAACTCTTTTCGATTGTATTGACGTTTAGAAATTTAGTCAGTGTTTATCGATCATGGCATTGCCCTGTCTGCAAACGTTAAATGCAATGTTTA
>JAPYYT010002689.1:0-16348 GCA_030522565.1 Ceratosolen corneri | reverse complement strand
CGAGCCCTTCAGTCAAAAAACCAATCATAACGCAACGCAGCAACAGTCAGCCAAACTGGAGCTGAACTAACTAACTCCTGACAAACTACAAGCAACGCTTTCTATGGAGGAATCACTAACTACAAGAAAGCCGGCAACGATTGTTGCACAACTTTCACGCAGCTACAGCGCCTACTCAGGTAGGGCGTTTAACTGCAATCAACTGCCACAACAGGTAACACAAAACAGTTAGCGGACAGCTGACCATTGTACAACGAAGCGCGACGTTCAACATACAATTGACCGCCGCATCAAGTTTCTATCAACGTTCTAAAACAGGAAAGTAATCCTTTTCTTTCAACCAACTGTTAAAGACAATTCATTACAATGACAACGAAATAATATATTCAAGATAAACTAATTAACGTGACAATTAACGACAAATCAGTTATATATTAACTTCAATAATCGCTGTTACTATGATTTTTTATTCACTATCTGCCTTTAGCTCTGACAAGCGAGAGGAATATTAACACATCGGGAACAGTCCCGAATCATTTGGTTCTTAGAGCCGGATAGCGATCATTCGATCCTTCGAGCCGGATAGCGAACATTTGGTTCAACTATGGGATCCCGAAAAGTTACTTATTAGATAAGAGATTTTGTGCGTATACTGCAGTCTTGTATCGAGATATAAAAACTAGACAGCAGGCGCGCTGCACGGCAGAATTCTCGCAAAGATCAAACTCTCAAAAATCAATCTCACATTTAGTCTTACAACGAAGAGATTCTCAGACTTCAGTGTTCGACATTATAAAGTTGAAGCTTCATCCGACGCTGGTACACCATCGCTATACGTTAGATAACGAACGCTTGGGCCCGCGAAGTTCAATTACGTAAGAACATCGCAAAGGAGTCCATAAGGCAGCTCCCCTTTATCTGGGTAAATTGGTCCCCTTTAACTGGATAAATTCGTGACGAGTGTGAACCAGCCAACCTGGGAAAGGCAAGAAAAGTAAAAGAAAAAGGCCTAGAACTAACAGTCCGACGGGAGGTAGCAATTCGTACAATAATTTTATTGGACAAAAGGGCTGCAACGGCGTTTAACCCAATTGAACGGCATGTGGCACATCAGAGCCTGTTATATTTTGACAATAAACAATGTGTAAGACTAGCACGCCTTTAAAAACCTCTGCTACTTCGGTGAATAAAAATAAAGGTCAATAAAATCATTAGTGATTTTCTGATAAATAATTATACAATACTAAACGCAGAAACAGATTAGGAATCAAAAGCAAGGCATTATTTTACAAACCACAAAACAGAATTTCAATAAACACCAATTCACGGTATTACACTCGACCCCTGTGCCTTCGTTTCTTTCTACCCTGCCATCTCTTCTCTTCCACTATCGGTCTCTCCCCCACCACCACCTTGGGGAGAGCTTAGCATCGGAAAACTTGGCCGAACGGTAATAATTTTTGTAATACACCGAAATAATAAATTCTGTTGATCCTGAATAAGTTTTCCTGTATTTATAATAAATGAATTGCTAATTAGTAACCTGTATGTGTAATTTAAAGTCCAGAATTTTAAACATTAATTCTAATACCTGAAGTATAGTTACGTAATGTTATTTTTGATAGTTAGACCAAGGGTTTTTTCGTCATTTATAAAAACTTTTTATATCAATTATTAATATTTGAATAACCTTATTGAATAAATATGTAAAATATATTCATGATATGAAAAACAATCCACTTTGTAATTTATGCAATAAGTAACTTAATACGGACAGCAGAAAATGGGGTCTTGTTCGGCACTCTAACGGTCTCATCCGGATGCCGTGATAGCGTAGGAAGAGAAAGGGCCAGCAAGGAAGTAGATTATAATTGCATCGGTTGATTGTCAGCGTCGAGTCAAAGCTTCTTTGAAAATTTCACCGTATCGCTCTTGGTTTCAGAATCTCCGTATAAGACCACTATATTTAGCTTTAAGATCGTCCTTGAAAAGTCGAGAGAATTCTAACCAGCAGGGCGCGAGCTGTTTAGTTTTGCTGTCTTCATCCCACTCCTTGAGCGGGAGGGTCATAACATATTTCTTTGAGAGTGGAAAGTTCTGTTGAATGTATGAAAATTAATTTTTCTGTTATCATTGGAGCTCTTTCGAGGCGCAGTTCGAGTAAACACGGTTGTGAAAAATCTCAGTAAAGAGAAAAGTAAATACTACTTGATGTATTTTCTGATAATTTTCGTAGGCTTTTGGACACATCTGGTAATCATAAACATTTTGAATATTTTAAATAGAAATTACAAACAATGAGATATTACCGATGGTCGAGAAACCAACGGAATCTTGAACACTAACATTTTTTTGGTATCTGATAAAAATACAGTGATGAAAAGTGTAGAATTTATTAAGTTAAATAATAAAAGTAACAAACCGTTTAATAGTTCATTTGATACATATACATTTTTAAGATTATTTAAAGATAGTTTTCACAAAAATAAGATTTTTAATTTTAAAAATATTACAAGTAAAACAAATAAAAGATTAACAATACGAAATTAAAAGTAATGGCTTTAACAAAAATAGGATGTAAGAAAACATAGAATTGACGATACAAATTATAAATGTATTTAAATCAATGAAAAGTTAATTCATCCTATAATAATTTATATTCAAAAGTCTGAATTAATACGCTAAATGAGGATAATATTAAATATAAAAATTTCACAAATAACTAATCGAATAAATTTATTAAAAGGAATTTAATTGATGAAAGAATGAATAAGATTTTAAACATAAAAATAAATACTTCAACTAACTCTTGTAAAGATAAATTTCATATAAATATTTCACATGTTTATGAACTAGGTAAAAATTTGAATAAAAATTATAATTTTAAACAATTCAGTCTTTTAGTTTATCTTATATAATTTATCTTTATATTTAATTAGAATACAAACATTAAAATCTATACTAAGAATTCAAATTATTTGTTTAATCTTAGGGCAAAATGTAAGAAATATGATTAGTTAGTAAAAATAGTATGCATATCAGGAATTCAAATATTGTTTCAGAAAAAAAATTTTATATCTTTATATATATTTATATCTATAGTTATATAATTTACAGTTAATAATTTTTTCTTTTCTTTTAAAATTTAACTATTAAATTTAACTATGTGTTCGAGATTCCGTTTGAATTTCGTTCGTCTCTCCATACTTCCTGATTGTTTGAAAATTCATTAGAATATCTTTAATATTTATGATTACTAGAGTTGTCATCGAGTACACTTTTTTTGCTAATAATATTTTCACAACCCTGTTTATTCGGACTACACCTCGAAAATTCGACTATAGTTAATATGACTATCGCGTGTTTAACGGTAAGTTAACGACCAGATAGAAACGACTGAAGCCCAACTAATACCGGCATTCAATTTACGAATAATTTTCATTTCCATTCGAAGTCTGCATCAGCGCATTACTGAGTAAATAGCACCAAGACGAGGACGGGGACTAATTCGAAAAAAGGCTTATAATATCAACACTTTTAAATCTTCCAATTTTACGCTTCCAGTTTCCGCCCCTAAAGACTTCTTCTTGTCATAAGTGTAAAACTAGTAAATACATTCACGTTCGTTGTCAAGCAAAAATTCAATGGTATACAAAACGGCAATAAACTGATAATACGTATAGCAGTAAGTGTCTAGTAACAATAGTGTAACGGATTTCTTTCTTGCGACAAATTTTTCTTCCCACGTTCCCACGCAGCCGATTTTAGTCAAAACATAAATAGGGCTACAGAAATCACGAAAGGGCAGTATTTCCGAGGAAATTAGTAAGACAAGTGTGTAAGGCACATGTAGAAACTCCCTATGGACTATGGCTTTCCAAGGGGAGTAGCTCTTGTTATCTTAGTATTTTGTTAGTGAAGTCTTGTAGAGACAAGACTTAATTATTATTGAATATGGTAATGTTCTAGAACTAATGCAAGTATGAATTTGGCCTGAGGTAGTGTAAAGGAGATGAAGGTAGCGGAAGAGGAGAGATAGCAGAGTAGAAATTAATAAAATCGCAGAAGTCGTATGTGACACTGTAAACTGTCTTTATTGAAAATATATGGAAAAATATAATGCTCTTTTTCTCTAAACTATATATTTCTTGCTGTCGCACTATTCTGATATAAATTGAATACTGCTAAGCTTGGAATATCTATTAATTATATGTCCTGTGTAAGGTTTATTCTAGTTTAATATAATGTTAATATTCGATTATGCCAGCGTCTGGGCGGGAACTTATTTGTCTTTTAATTATTTCAACGTCTGGTCGATTGGTTTTACAGCTACGTCGACGTCAGGCTGTGACTACTTACTAAATATACGTAATGCAGGTCTAAAATATGTCAGCGTTCATTCAGACATTGAACACCGTGAGGGCCATGGAATAGTTTATATATTAATCGCTACTGGCTTTATGATGCGATGATCCAATTTATTGTCCACCGGGGAGTATGCATACGACACCGCCCAGGTAGCGTCTTCGCTCGTTTATATATTGAACACCGGGATAACCATGGTACAGTGGAGGATGACCACGCGCCAACTACGCAATGTAATTTGACTTGTAATAACTTGGTATCAGCGTCGGGTTGAAGCTTCTATGTAATGATGTTGATCAGTAATGCTTGAGAAAGTACTTTTTTCAAACCTCTGCATTTTGCTGCAGACTATTATAGACTTTGAATTCTGAGAGATTTTTGAGACAGCGCACGTGCAATCTAATTTAATGCCTTCAACCGTCTTCTTAACTAGGGGTAGTCATGATCGATTTCTATAAGAGTGAAAAGTTGAGGTGATTAGGTGATAAATAATTTTTAGTTGTTATTGGCACAAGACAAATAGTGTCAACGCCCTTCGAAGGGGTAGGGTGACTTGAGCGCGATGAAGTGGTAGATGTGCTTCGAAGCTGTACGTTGCGGCTTGCGCTGATACACCGACACTTTGAAGTGCTGCTTATTGTTTAAACTTTCTAAATTTGAATCGGCATATTATGAAAATAGAATGACGTTTGATAACTACGCGAGGATTCTTAGAATATTTTGTCCGTTTATTTTATTTGACTTGCATTGCAACGTAATAGTGATATTGACCATCGTCGAACTTTCGAATCTCGAAAAGGCAATAATAATGAAACTCATCATTGGACTCAAAATCATCATTGATGAAACTGTTCACCGTTTCGAATGCGATCCAAAATTCAACACAAATAAGTAGTAGTATTTAAAGGAAAATAAGACATTACGAGAAACAACAATTTAGTATTTCATTTTATATTGAATTTTTTTATAAAAATTCATCAAATTTATACTCAATTCTATTTTCAATATTCAATATCTTATTATCAAAAGAGTTTTTAATATCCCTCCTATCCCTCCCCTTCCACTATATGCCTCACTCTACTCGAGGTTGCAAAAAGTTTACACTTGGGTTTATTCCCGAACAAAATAAAATGAGAAAAAAAGTGAAATATGGAAAAATAATTTATGGAATATAAAAATCTTATTAATAATTTTGATTTATTATTTTTAAATACAATTTCAATACATATATATAATAAAACTTAAATATAACTTAAAAAATAAATTATTTTTTGAATCGAAATATTGTTAAAATTGAATACAATAAAATAAATACTCATAATTTGTTGCACATATTCAACTCATTTATCATGATGTTTAAATAATTTTTATAAATCTTATAATTTTTTGTATATTTTGTAGTTTTTATGAATATATAAAATTTGATGAGATTAAAAGATATATTATAAAATCTATTATTAAAAAGTAAAATTTATTATTAAAACTTTTAAAATAACTATTATAATATAAAATCCAGTTATTATTATTATTAAACTACTATTATTAATTATAAGTACTTAATATTTTTTCGTTCTAAGAAAACTTACATGATCGTTTATTACAAATTTGAAATTGTTATATAAATCAATGTCAATAATTTATTCAATATATTTAAAATGTAATAAACAATATATATTGATTGAATAAAAATCAATAGTTTTTTATAATTGTAAATTGCAAACGCATATTATACAAGTAAACATTTTAATATATTGAATAAAATGTATATGTAGTCTCTAAATAATATTTTATTTAAAAAATCTCAGTTAATGTCAGGTATTTACATATTAAAAAGTATTGATATACTAATCAAAACATTAGCATTTGTTATAACCTCTAACACGTATACACATATCTATGTATTTAACTTTTCTTCGCATTAATTTTATTAAACCTCCAATTTTTTATTTTATACATTATGAACGACCTTTTCTATTTTTTCCAATACGAATATTTGAATTTATACAATTATCATATATTTATTTATTTATATAAATATAATTTACTGTAAATGATATCAAATTTAATATAAGATATTGCTTTTCTATTTTTTAAAACATTCATAGCAAAATTTACCTTTAATAAATAATTAATTTTGATTTTTTATTATAATTTTATTTATTTTCTATTTTAAATATAAATAATGTGACTTTCATATTATTTTATTTTTACGTAGTTTTCATAATTCGTTGTTTATTTTGAAATTTGTATAATTTAAATGAAATTTACAAACAAGTTAACTTTAGTTAAATCATTGTATTTAAAGTTATTAATGTATTACTTGTGAAAAATATTCATTTAACTTTAACATTTAAAATAGAAAATTAAATAATAGTTCTATAATAGATTTTCATATTATTAAATTATAGTGAACTATTTCATTTAATTATATATTATAATTCAATCGATTTTTATCAAATAAGACAATTATATTAAATTTATATTGAATAAAAAATGTATTTATGTTTTTATATATTATTTATATGAGTTGTTTACATAATCATTTTATCGATATGTCATAATACGACAATCTTACATACACTAATTTTACTTTAAAAAACATAGAATTGATTTTTTATAAATAAATATCTTGATTTTCAGATAATACAAAGAAACATAAATTTTTAACAACTTCAAAATTTATAAATTAATTATAAATATAAAAATCAATTCACGTTCCTTTTATATTATTTAGAAAATTGATGTTGACATTGATTTATTTCAGTTATTCCAACATTTTCAGCTATTGAATTAATTATTCAGTCTTATATTAAATCTTAAGACCTGTATAACATATTATAATTCTTTATATAATTCTTTATACATTTTCAAATTTCAATTTACACTCTGTTAAACAAAAGCTATTAAATTATTTAAATATAATATTATATATCGTGTATGACATTTTAAAACGAATATTATTGATATAAAAACAATTTTTGTTACATTAAATAACAAGAAATTTGTTATCTAATTATGAATACATAAAAAACCTAATTTCCAATTTTAATTATATATAAAAATCACTTTAATGATATATTATATAATAACAAAAAAGTTTGGTTATTGTAAAATATACTTTTAATGTTAAAATAACTTAATTAGATATGATGGAAAAATTATTTACATGAAATAAATCTTAAAATGTTTTTATAGAATTGATTATGTTTAATAGAATTTAAAATGTAGATAAAAGAAGAAATATGATTCAAATTTATATAAATCTAATGAATAATGAAAATTCAAGTTTTTCGTTTAATAAAAAATCATTTCTTATGATTTTCAAGTATAATAATTTTACTTTGAATTTAATAAAATCTGTTATAAAATAAAAATTTATTTCTTATTAGGTTTTCGATAAATACCAGCAAAGAGCATCGATCGCGATCGTCTATCATATATAAAATATGTGAAAGGATGATTAGCCGTAAAATAAGCAGGTTCAGTGGGTCTGCTAGATCGAAAACTAAAGAGTGCTGTTGCAGCAGCAGCTGTTGTACCATCTTCAGTCACTTCAATTTTAGCTCTGTGTATTGCACCGCCTAAATGTACACTAGTTTCGCCATCAGCAGTAAAGCCTCCAAAATCGGCCGAAGCATCAAAAATAAGCCCAGCGCCCATAGCTTGCAAAAGCTCTTTAACTGGTAGTTCACGTTCGAGGCTGAATTTGGGAATAGCAAGTTCAACGTCGCGGGGCGGCATACCATTATCTAGAATATCTCGTAATTCTGAAGCGCTGTCTACATTATCTGAGATACGTTGCAATAGCTGACGTACACCATCAACTTTAGATTGATTCAAAGATGCAGCATTTTGTTGACTGGAAACGAAAGGCGGCAGTAAAATATACATAGAAATATCTTCTCCTTTGTAGGGGAGCTGTAAAATATGTACACCGAGTTCCTCAGAAACCACTAAAAACATACATTTTACTTAGAATTAGTAAAATAATTTTACATATAATAAAAGAAAATACATGTTAACATAATAAAATATATAAATACTGAACGTATTATTTGAATATAAACTATTCTAAGCATCGAATTAGGAAAAAAAAATATAATATAAATATAGTACACGAATAGAACTAATTAAAGTGAATATCCCTACAATCAAAAACCTCATTTTGGAATAGAAAATACTAAGATGACTTTAGAACCTCTTCTACTTAAAAGGAAGATCAGTATATAATAGAAAACTACAATACAAAGAAAGATGAGCATTTAATATTTGAATTGATTCAACTAAGTCTATTAAAAGTAGGAAAAAATTGAAATATAGTTCGTGGTAAATTAGAAAATAAAAATGCAATAATAAAAACAGAAATATAAATAATTTCATTATCATCTGACGCAATACAATATTATTAAAATAGTATTGTACATGACCTATTTATTTCGATAAACAAATGATATACGTGTTTAGTAATTATTTAAAGTTTTAGATATTATTTGGTAATTTTATTTAATTTAACTTTTTCTATTTATATTTATGGCATATTATAAAACAAATCATGAAAATTAATATACTACAATACGAATTTAATATACAATATACAACGATAACCTTGGAAATTTCAGTATTACAATAAAAAATAATTTTAAAACTTAATTATCTTTAATTAATTATATTTTTTTAAAAAATTGATTATTCTTCTTTTTTATAGTTCAGCTATATTATTTTTTATATTTAAAAAGTAATTCTTCTCATTTATTTTTTTTTATTTTAAAATATTATTTTTATATAATAAATATGAAGTTCTCATTTAAAACTAAAAAATAGTAACTGTTATTAATTTAAGTTTATATAGTTTATATATATATAAAATAAATTTATATATATATATAAAAAGTTTATATATATATAATTGTTTATGAAAATAGATATATTCCTAACATTGTTTTATTTACACAAATTTCCATACATCTAATAAAAATATATTCACGTAAAAAAATTTCATATATAAAATAAAAATTTTGTATTACGTAGTCTACTTTTTAAGTATTAAACATTCAATATTATATTATATCATACAAAATAAGAATATATTTTCCACATTGGTCTAAAATAAATAGGGCATCATTTCCTATTTTAAAAATTAAAAACACATATCAATGTTTTTATGTTTCTTATGAAGAAAAATATAATTTCGCGTAGTTTTATTATTAATTATTAAATATTAATTAATTATATTATGAAATATTATGTAAAGAATAGTTTTTTTTCTAAACTGTTAAAAGTTAGTATTTTAATAATTAAATATATTTTTAAATACTTATAACTTAAAATTTTTTATTGATCTAAAAAAAGAATATTAAAATTATTTTTGTACAATTAATAAATCAGATTAGTTAATTTAAATAATAGATTTCAAATTGACTAAATAATATAACATTTTAACTTGTGTACACTATAATTATAAAGTTGTTATTGTCATACATTATAGTATATATTTAAAGATTAAAAATGTGAAAGCTATTCTTTAAAAGTCTTTACAAACAAAAATTAATTCCTATTTAAAAGTACTTACTATGATTAAACGACCCTTTTTGATTCATAAATTGCACAATAGTCATATTATCTTGGCCAAGATAGAACACATCTTTTTTTGTATTACTAAACAAAAATTTACTTTGCCAAAGTCCTTTAAAATAGACAGCATTTGCCAGAATAGCATCGGTACTTTCATCGATCGCATTTTTTGGTAACAGATCACAAATGTTGCCATAAGTAGTATTTTTCACCCATTCGTTAATTTGAAGTCGCACTATTTCAGCATTTTGTCTGAAATCTGCTCGGTCGATCTCTCCACCAAAAAAATCGAGCATACATTCGCGAAGTTTCTTTGCTTCGCTTAGCCATAAGTGATTGGCTACTTTATAATCGTAATTACGAGATGAATTTACCTGTAGAGAAAAAAAATTTTAATTTTATTTTATGTTGCATAAGGTTAATTATAATTGACTCATAATAAAATTAATTACAATATATGATATATAATTATTTATTATATTTATTATTATTATTTATTATCTTGAGAAATAATATAATTATAAATAATTTATGTAGTGTAAGTTTTACTAGATATCAAATTTAAAACCATGTGCATAATAATATAAATCTATTTACTATTTATAAATACTAAACACGAAAACATTGATTAATAATAATATTAATTAAAAATATTTTTTTAAAGTAATAATAATAGTAACTGATTAAAAAAATACAATTAGAATTATTTTAAATTCCTAATTATTTTTAAATTCTAAATGAATTTTTAATTCCTAAAATGAAAATTCCTAAAATTTGATCTAAAAAATTCATTTTTCGGTAATATATATTTTTGTTCTTATCATTATTATTATATATATATTTTTTTTTTTTTAATTTATCGAAAAACTTATTTTGCTTTCAATATTAGGAATTATTTAAAATAAACTTCCACTATAAAATTGAAGCTACATCGAAACGAATATTTAATCAAAAACAAGCTCAGTGTAAATACTATCTGACCTTATTTTCTTCTTCCAATGACTTCTTAAATGCATAAAATCTTTGTACATCAATCTTTGAAAAATCTTCAGGTATATGAAGTGCTTTTTTAAAGGCTACTTCTGTAGTATCACGAGCTCCAAAGTAAACTAAGCTTAAAGCCTCGTATAAACTATGTGGACTGAAGAAAATATTATCTTGAGTATCAATGTCAGCAACTCGTTTCAAAGCTTCAAGGGCAAAATTAAAACGTGCATCACTTAATTTCTGATCAGCATCTACGCGTAATGTTACCGGATTATCATTTCCGGTTAGACATTGACCTCTACTTGGTACAGATTTGTCACAAATTAATAGTAATGTCACCATTATTAATGCTGATGCCTATAATTATAAAAGAAAATGATTTTAAAACAAAGAAATTCACATTCAAGAAAATAAACAAGATAATTTATAATACGTAAAATAAAAAAATTAGACATTTTTAATGAAAAAAGTTGTATATAGAGAAGCAACTGAAAAACTATAGTAAATACAGAAAGTTAATTTTCTTGACAAAAATTTACATTAACCATATTATTTTTTGAAAAATTAAAAAAGGTATTATTACTAATATAATTTTAATACATTATATATATATAATATAATTGAAAAAAAATTTAATGATTATTTAAGATTATCTTTATTTGTGGATTTAAGCAAATTTTTAATGATGAAATATAATAACATTTATTTAATTGTATATCCAAATACTTTTTCGAAGTCTATTCAAGAAACTTTTTTTAATAAATTTAAAACAATGCTCTCTCTATGTATGTAGTGGGTAGGAAAGAGATAATAGATTTCGGAGTCACATGATTCGTTTCTGATCGACTCAAGACATTTTATGGTTCGAGCCAGACAAGCGTTGCCGAGCCGACCCGAAGATATTGCATATTTGGGCCGACCAGTGCAGCGTTGTAGAGACTAGCCGATAGAGGGCATATGGTTTTCAAAGATCAATAAGGTAGAACAACATAACCTGTAAAATTCTGAATAATATTACCACCCCATAGAAAGCTATTTTGGCGATATGTTCAAATATAAACGTACGTACTCATAACATAACTTAGATAACACAAGTACTAATAGAGAGTATATTTGTTTAAATTCATGATGGTTATTAGATAATAAAGACATAATCATGAAAGGCAATAAGAAGGTCGATAATCATCAGCCGACAACTAAGTTAAGTGAGGAGTATGGTAGGTATAGATTTAATCAAAACAAAAAATAGGTAATCCCGAAGTACCGAGAGTACCAAAAAGAAAAGCTTTTACCAATATTGCATTTTTTTTACCTTCAATTGTGCTACGATCAAATGATACTAAAAAACAAATACTTAATTGCAAGTTCTGCAAACAATCACACTTATTAAATAATTCTGACTAGTTAAAAAATCTACCCATAGATGAAAAAATAAAATTAGTGCATCAGAATAAACTTTTTCTTATATGTCTAAACACAGGTTACTGCTGCACTAAAAAATGGTGTGAAATTTGTAAAAAAAAGACATCAAACCTTATTATATACCTCTAATGAACAACATCGCATAACTTCAAGTTATAATTTTGTAACAATATAGGATGAGAGTGCAATCCTCAATATAGGAACTAATTATTTTTCAAATTCTCTTGTAGCTATAGCCCCGGTTAAGATAAACACAACAAACAATAATCAGACAATATGCTTTCTTCTTTACACAGAATCATAATTAGCATTCTAACAAAACGTCTAATATAATTTCCCAACATCAACATCACTTGCACATATTACTTGTCACATCATGGTGCGTTAAAATAAGATGGTGCTACCCACAAGTTACGAGTGATCTTCAACGAATTTAGTGCAATTTCCTTAGGTCAATTCATTAATGACATAATGCATACTAGAGCGATGTTGACTTAAATATTTTAAATGTCTTATTATGAACTAGACAACACAGACACTTATTAAAACACAGAGAGATATCACCAAGCTGAATAGGTATATTAATATTCATACAAATAATTGGGATTTGCAAATAGTCTGGGTTGACGAACAAGGTAAGGAAATGCCATTTAATTTAACTACAGTTACTTATGGCATGAAAGCCGCTCCATTCTTAGCAGTAAGAGCGCTGTTACAATTCATCAGAAACAAAGGGGCAAAATTCTTCCTTACTGTTCCTCTGATAACATTAGGTAAATACGTAGATGACATCTTTGGAGAAACAAATACGTCATAGTAGCTAGAGGAAATTGCTATACAACTCAGAAGCGTCTGCTTGGCGGGCAGTTTTTCACTAGCAAAATGGCAAACCACCACCCAGATATTATATTGACTCTGAATGAGAGTCTACCAGGACTCACATATGACATTTGAAAATTGCGAAACTCAGATTCTCGGTCTATATAGCTAACTGTAGAAGACAGGTTTATGTTCATTACAAACATTTTCCAAGCGGAATTAAATAAAATTTCTAAAAGAATAATATTATCAATTTCTCGTATCTTTGATTCCTTACGTTTTATATCACCCGTAGTAGTCAAAGCGAAGATTTTATAATAGGAGCTGTGGTTATAGAAGGTCTATTAGGGTGAACCGATGCCGGCCGGCCTGTGAACGGATTCTAATGAGACTTTGACTTGTATAAAGTCTAATGCATACCGATGGAAAGATTACGTAAGAAACAGGATAAATCAGATTCAGGAACTTTGTTTTGAAGCCGAATAACTATATTATGTCCCTGACTCATCAAACCTAGCTGACTGCGCGACAAGAAGTATTTCAGGTAAAAAGCTGAGAGACAACAAATTATGGCGCATGCCTCACCATGGATAAATTATAAAAAACTTTGGCCGGCATAAACAAAAATAAAAGAAAGCGAACGAATCTAAGAAGTACAGTCAGGAATCCCCATACTAACAGTATGCCACATCCAAAATATCAATGGCATATGATAAACAGGCATTCTAATATTAATAAACTTTTTATAATCACTATATTTTGTATTAATTTTCCAGAAAGACTGACGGAAATAAGGAATTGCCAGCCAATCAAATCACGAGAGGGAACTTGGAAAAAGCAAGAATATTCGAGATAAAAACTACTCAGGCTACTTATTTCCATTGTGAGATTCAACAACTTCAAAAGTAAGCACATTTATCAGTGGTTCACGCCTTGAGTCGATTCACTGCATTTATCGATACTAAAGGAATTATACGAAATCAATGAGGCTACATTATCTCTAGAAAATAAGTAACTTGCAATCCTGCCTCGACGTTCTTAGCCGATCACATTTATAATTACAAAGCGTCGAGCTCCTGTCAAGGCTTATATTCTAAAATACATTGTCTGTGCTTGACACAGATGTGATATTCGCGTTCATTAGCTGATGGACAAACTATCCGTCGAAAGAGTCACATCATCAGCAATTTGCATACACATAAGTAGATTACGCAGGTCCTTTTACTTTTGAACTCTGCAAGAGTCGAGGTTCAAGAATTTAAAGAGATTGGATGTACATTTTTGCATGCTTTACAACTTCAGTAATACATCTAGAGGTAGTCAACAACTATTCATTGGAGTCATTCATTGCTACCTACAGAAGATTCACTTCACCTTAGGGTATTCTGATACTTTTTATTCGGATAATGGCACAACCTACTTTGGAGCAGACACAGCTTTGAAGAAGTTGTTTTTTCTTAAAAAGCTCTTAAAAACACATTCACAATCACATAAATAGGTCATGTTTACAAGATATTTGGTATCTAATTGGCAATTCAATCCTCTATGCCATACATGGGAGGAAAATAGGAAGCGGTAATTAAATCGGTAAAATATCATTTGAAAAGCACGATAAAAGACACAATACTGACGATGGAGGAATTTATAAATATTTTATGGCAAATCTAGACAATTTTAAATTGAAAATTAATTTGAATAATTTAATTGTACAACTGCATCACTAGTTACGATTCCAAAGATATCTCGGCACTTACGCCAGATCATTTTCTGATTGGGGGACCAGTCACCTTCATTCCAGAATCGTCATTAACGGATTTGTTATGAGTAGACTCTCTCGCTGGCAATTTATACAGCAACAAGTTCAAAATTTTTGGGCCAGTTGGAAAGCAGATTATTTCTAACAATATCAAGCAATTTCAAAATGGCATCATAAATGCAACGACATCAAGGTTGGTACATTAGATCTTTTAATAGAGATCATAATCAAGGTTGGTACATTAATTATCTTAATAGACGAACGATCTACACCATACAAATGACCTCTTGCTCGTATGATTGCTCTATACTCTGGAAATGATGGCCTCTCCAGAGGAGTTACAATAAATACTTCTATTAACACCCTGAACAGACCAATTTCCAAACTTCCGGTATTGCCCGTTCTACTACAGGATCAATAATCATCAACACGTTGCTGATGATGAGCGAAATATTCGAGATTCCGTTAGAATTTTGATAGTTTCTCCGTACTACTTAATTGTTTGAAAATTATTTCAAGGATCTTACGAATTCATGATTGCCAGATGTGCCCCCCAGAGCCTCCAACTACGACTAGAAAATTCATTGAGTACCCTTTTTTCTCACTAATAACCTTTTAATGGCCATGTTTACTCGAACTACACCTCAAAAGTTCCTCGATGGTTATATTGACTATCGTATGTTTTGCAATATGAATGTAGTAAAACCAACAGATAAAAGCTTCCAGGAATCCTAGCGTAGTTGCCATACTTCGTGTTATTTTTATAACGTACCGATTCAAAATTGAAAACAGTAAACAATCAGCCACGCTTCAACTGTTGTGCAACATCGCAATCTACAGCACAACACTTGGAAGCGTAGCCATCACTGTTTCAACACCCTTTTCAAAGGGCGCTAATGACAACATAATAATCACCTGTTATCAAATCACCGAAACTTCCCAATTTCGTAAAAGTTAAAGATGGTTACCCCTTCACAAGGAGCAGAACGAAGTCATTAGATTAAACTGCTTTCGCGCTGCATGATAAAAACTTCAGAAATTTCACAGAAATCAAATATATTCAGACTCCTGACTAAGTTTGGTTGCTCAAGAGTTGCTCAAGAATCAGTGATCGATTTCACTACATAGAAGCTTTAATCCGGCGCTGATACAAAGATTACAATAATCTCCAAATCGATACAAGCTACATTAAAAAAACAGAAAGCTGGTTAACCCGAGCTTTAATTTTTAACTAAACGCTTCATTCATTCTTGTTCGGAAAATACGTATAATAAAACCAACCGTCATTTCGGCACCGAGTAACGTGATCATTAGTGTTTGTGAAATGGAAGTGCGGTATATAAACAAAGAACGTGTAGCCCAAATATAACGGTCATTGCTAGAAAAATCTAGAAGGAAAGTATACGTGCAAGAGCAATTGCCGCCACG
>JAPYYT010002688.1:0-16358 GCA_030522565.1 Ceratosolen corneri | reverse complement strand
TACCATTTCCATTACTGCTACTACTGCTGCCTCTACTACTACTATTTTTACTAGTTTTATTACTACTACTTCAACCGTTGCGTGTACTAATGCCGGCGCCGCCGCCACCGCCGCCGCCGCCGCCGCCGCCGCCGCCGCCGTTGCCGTCACCGCTGCCTCCACCGCTGCCTCCACAGATGCCACGAGCGACGCCGCCGTTGCCATCGCCGCTGCTGGTGGTGGCAGCGGGCGGCGCAGGCGCGATGGATCTCGTAGTCGCGCGCGCGCCTCGGCTTACCAAGAGAGATAGTGCGGATAACTCGATCTCTCCTCGGCGAAGAAGAGGGAAGGGGAGCGAAAAGTGCGGGCTTCCGAAGGCCGTCACGGGAGCGAACCTCCCTTTTACCTTACTGCTCTCGCTCATTATCTCCCCCCGCTCTCCCTCTCTCTCTCTCTCCATCTCTGTATCCGTATCGCTGCGCCGCTGCCCGCGCCCCCGCCGCTCCCCACGTACTTTGTCCATCCTCCACGGCGGGATCCATACGTGGGGCTCGTACAAAAGATAGCTAGATGTATGAACAGATAGACGCGGAGAAACAGAATAGAAAGATCCCCGCGCGAATTGCCAAACCCCCGTCGAGGTTATTGGCGCGTCCCAAGCGCCACGCGCCTCCACCTACTCCGATTAGCTTTTAAGCGTTGGATTTTATTGGAACGGGGCTCGTCCGGTCGGGGGCCAAAAGGGACGGGGGATGATGGGCCCTGGGGGAGTATATTGCCGGCCCGTCGGCCGAGACTGACTGGGCCCCAGCGAGAGAAGGAGAGGGCTCGCGAGGTGCCAGGACTATGTAGGTGACAAACCAAATGGCTGGGCCTTGATGGTCCATTGTAATTGTCATAGCCGTGACGAGTTGGGGTATTATCGAGATTTCTCGTTAGCACTTTTCATGCCCAGCCCTATCTTTCTCACGGTGGACCGCCTCTTCTTTTTTCTCCTCTGCCTGCGCGGCTCTTCCACTCCTTCCTTTTATTCGATCCATTTGCTGGTGCATTCTGTTCGATTGGATGGGTTGGCGCATCTCGCGTTGATACTGAATGCCACTTTCTTGCTGTTTATTGTCGCGACTCGGTCATGTTTTATATAATTGCACGAGATTATCGGAGCATTCCAATTTACGGATGCCTTTAACTATTTGCGTTCGGAATTCCTTTTATCCTCTCGAGTCCATTTCAGCGGGAATGCCCGTGGCAGAGACTCAAATGTTCCAAGCTAATTTCCATCCTCATGGCGACTTATGTAATTGGGTGCGGGGCGATGGCGGCGGAGGGAGGGGGTGTAAAAGGAGTAGGAATTGAGTTGGGAACGCTGTTGTTGGTAAAAATGATATTGTACGGTGGCCTCCTCAGCTTGGCGATTAAACAATTAACGAATTTGCTGCAAATCGGATTAGGATTATTGCTTCGACTAAAAACTCTCGACAATTGACAGTTGCAGTGGCACTTTATCTCCTCGAATGGCGCTCGTGTAATTTACTCAAAGACTCAAATCGTCGAAAATGACTCGGGACGACAAAGACCCTTAATCCACTATGTCAAAGGGTATTTTATCGTAAGGCGCGAGGGAATTATTAAGATGGCCGTCGCTTATCTCGCAATGACAAAGAGCACGGACGGTTTGAAGTAAGAAGACGCAAGAAAGAGCACGCAGTAGTCGAAGAATCTTAAACGCGGCCGTTCGAAATTCTCGTTTATTACGTCGGTGATGTTATTATAAATGGATTTAGGAATTCGCTACGTCGGCAACTCGTGCCACCAAAGTTCCGACACTTCCAAACAATTGTGCATCCACTTTTCTAGGATCTCGCTGACCGATCGATAAGGATGCTCCAGATTGCGCGGACATCTGTATGTCTCTCTCTCTCTCGCAAGCAGCCGATCAAAGTACCGTGGGCGTCGATCGCTTCATTCGCCAATGCCGATCAAAAGGAGGAAAAGGCGGCCCAACAATTACTCTCGAGATTATATGAAAAAAGCGCCTACGTACGAGTTCCTCTCAACTCCCAACTAAAGTCAAATGCAATGGCAGAACGCCAGGACAAGGTGAACGCTCGGGTGGCTCTGCGCTTTTCTGCGAATGCTACGTGAAAGTAAATTGAATCGAGTATCGGTCCGAGAATAAATCTGAAATGTTTATCGGGTCATCTACTTACCCGTCCACTCTGTATTTCGATTGTGGCTGCATTTTATCCCCGCAATGTCCATCATTATGTATTGTTTCGTTGGGAGCGAGGGCCGCTCTACTCAGGTAACTAGCTCTAATTACTGTCCATTAAACTCTGAGCATTGCCGAGAGTAAGTGTGTGTGTGCTTTGTTAATACAGCGATAAGTGAGGAGCGGCGGCTGCGAGTGAAGAAATGTTACGTATGTTTGGTGTCATTTGCCGCGCGGCCAACAGCAGTTCTCACTTGTCGGCTACTTAAGATTGGCGGGGTGTGGGGAGTTTTGTGAAATTAAATGAAATCCGTGGATCGCCTCGTTTTTCCAGTCGATATAATCGTAATACAATGGAATTTTCGAGGAAATCCGGCTTTAATTGATTATCAAGTCTGGAGTACGAGAAGCTCACCTTTTTGTTACATTCTATTTCGTCCATAAATTTTCCGTAATCTCGAGCTCGCCTGCAGCTCTTTCTCATTCTTTTTTTGCTCGGGCTCTTCTTGCGCTCTCCTTCGTTCTCTCTCTCTCTCTCTCGCGCTCCTTCTTCATTCCCGTATCTTCGAGAAAAAGAAAAGCGTGACTGCAGGCACCGAGGAACGATTTACTTATTTACGTTCGAGTGCGGCACGTGACTTTGCGCAATATCAATGCGAATAAGGAGAAAAGAGATGCCAGGGCAATAATATACTATTGAATAAAGCATATTTTGATCTTTACATAATTTAAAAGCCCCCCATCGATAAAATAATGATAATGCTTAATCATTTCATAAGGTGTGTTGCGACATAATCTGACAATATTCGTGCAAACAAAATGATTAATGATATGACAAATTTTTATTGACGTTTCAATGCCTAAGGGGCAGGATAGCATTATTCCTGGTATTTTACATTATTCCCGACTAGTCGAGCATTAAGCAATTATCTCTGGGTAGTGCCGATTGAAAAAAGAGTTTTTAAATTTAAGCAGACACGTTAATTATTATAAAAATAACATTTACGATATTAAGTGGGCTCTGTGTTATTAAGATAATTTTAGTATTGGCGGCACTGATATTGCGAATTTCCAAAATGTATTTTTCAAATCATTACTAAGCGAACATTGCTTATTACAAAAATTCAAAAAATTCATGTAACTAAGAATTTTATCAAAACCCATTTAACGTTAAATTGGGCAAATATATTTTAGGAGCCAATTGACTTATTAATATGAAAAATTGTCAACATTTGATGGTTCCGCTCCCATAATAAATATATTCATGAATTATGAATTATGTATGTACATTGTAACAATTGTAAGAGATAATATTCATTAGTCCAACATCCATCACCTCGCAATTGTTCCAAAAATACATTCTTTTGCGCTTTGTTCGTCGTATAAACGACATGTAATCCTAAACTTTGACCTTCACAGTTATTTAAAAGATCATTGATTAGAATATATTTTCGTGTCTTTTCATTCTGTCTGTAAATTGTATCTGAAATTATACATCCGTTTGCTCTTTGCTCATAAAAATTGCGGGACATTGGATACCCCAATACGTAAAGTGCATAAATTATCGTAAGATTGTTACGATAAATACGAATGAATCAATAGATTTTTAAGGCTCTTATCAGCTTATTAAATTAAATATGAACGGCCTCGTAAATACAACCATTTTCATTTAAGATATAAATCTTGAAAAATAGAAGGCAGTAGCAGTATTAACATTGTTTACTCTTATTTTTAAAACTTTATGGTAATTGGGGAGAAAGAGAGAAAAAAATTTCAGAATAGTAAATGCGAGTCGGATATAATTAGTAATTTATGTTGTTTGGGATTTAAAATACTGGAGCATACCGTGAAATTTAGAGGAGACATATTTATCGTTTTATTCACAAGCCATTATATTTCTTGAGAATGGCAATTTACTTTAATGTTAAAAAATAGAGATTGATAAGGTCTACATTTGCTATTATTATTGAGCTTGAATCGGTGCAAAATTGCTCTAACATAACTAAAGTTGATTTGTTCCGCAACTTTGACTTATTCTCGAAATTCACAAATCACGATCGCAACTTGAACAATAATTGCAATTTCTAAAATCCGTAGTACCCACAATTACATTCACATGTCACCGAGAGAGCAAGAGACCGAGTGAAAAAGATAAGTAAAAATTACTCTATTATGATGATTCGATCTTAAAAAATGATTAGAGCGTCCTCGATCCTAATCGAGCAATGGCCTTTACACGTGGGATCGAGTAATGGCATTTTCACAATAAAATCATTCAAGTTGACAGTATTCAGGCCCTTCGGTATTTTTAATAGCGCGTGTCAAGAAGTGTGTGTGTGTGTGCGTAGAATATTATGAGCAGCTAAAGCTCAGAGAAACGGCAACTTCGGAATGCCATAACAATCAACTGCGTCGTTTAAATTGCCAAATAGACAGCAAACGACCATTCACTGTCAAAGAGGCTATAACCAACTAAATTTTGCCAAGCGATGATGCTCGTAACCAGGTGGACGTCATGACTCAGAAGACAATATTGGAAACTGAGTGGGAAGTGTTGGCACACAGGCTGTCGTCCCTTTGTTCTCGTTTTCTTCTGAAATTGCGCCTTACGAATGGGTCGAGGTAGTCGATCGCAGCTGGTATGTGATTTTGAAATTGTTAAGGTACGGAGAAATTTATCGATAACTTTGCCGCTTACGGACTAAAGCAATTCTTTTGATGCGAGGTACAGCAGACATCTCGTGGGTCGTTTAGAATGATGGAGAACGTTCCGAGAGGGAGCTTGAATATTGCCTACATCTTAAATTGCAAACGTAAAGTTTTTTTTAATGAACACGAATTACGACGTTTTTCAAAAACCTCTATGGCTGCCATTTTGTATTACGGTAAAATAATTATTTTATTGAGCGGCCATTTGGAAAATGGCCTTCCGCATGCTACAATGGCATTGCATTTTAATATTCATAAAGTCTCTTGTCATTTTCATTCGTCGTATTACTACGCTCGAGTATTGACTATTATTTTTTTAAATACCATTACATTTCAATGGGTCTGTCATCTAACACTGGATCTTCTCGCCCGACGAGTGGGAGCAAATTGCTCTCCACGTAACATCGTTAAATTCTCAATATATTCTTCAATTGTAACTAATGCTATGCGCGATCAAGAGAAAATCATCCATCAATAATAGAGGCTTATAGTTGGAGAGAGAGAGAGAGAATGTATTTTACATTGTCTCGTCAATTCAAGCATAAGGCGATATTTCTGCGACCGCGGAACGTTTCGATAAAACGTGGGGTGAGTTTTTTTCTTCTTTATTTTGAAGAGTTTCGAAATTGCCGTCAATTTGTCATTCCGATCGTCGAATACTTAAATTATACATCCACTAATTTAGATCATATATATTTAGAAGTATCCAGCCTTTGCTTCGGTCCTGCATATCGATCGGAAGTATTTTCTGATATCTCAAGCATTACTTTAAAGAGGATAAAGTGCCCCATCCACGTTCCCTCCCCTTCGGTGCAATTTCCCCGGCAGAGTCAGAAATTTATCGAGCACAGTGTTGACGAATAGCGCTAGCCTGAAAAATAAAGTCATTGGAAGTAAATTGGCCAGAATCGCACGCCAATCTCCCAATTTGATTTCAAAATAATTTCAATTCCATAAGGCAGCCCAAGAGGACTGAAGCGACGCCACCCAAATTCCCTAATTAACTGAAATTCTCAAATGCAACTCGTTGGCGATGCCGTCAGTAGCGGCCGCATACAAATTACCATCTAAAATAATAAATGCAGCCTTTGCAGAGGCCTGGCTAAGTAGAGAAGTGCATAGGACGATAAGAGGGGAGAGGGAGAAGGTGACGTTAGAGAATGTCACTGTGCGGCAAAAAGGTTATGTAAACACAGTGCTTGAGTACAGGAACAAGTACAGCCGACACTCTCGTGTCTTCCGAGGTGCAAGAGCCAAGCAGAGTCTCGGTGATTTTCTTGTGTGAAAAGGAGGAGGGCCCCGCCCGTCCCCCCCCACCGCCGCCCGAGCCTCTTTAAGAAGTCAAGCCAAAGGGAAACCGCCGGAAAAGCGAGAGAAGCGGAGATCGATGCTCCAAAGTGGAGAGTATTCCCTTAGGTAACGGCGAGTTGCTTTAAACTTTTTTTCCATTGATCGGCGAGGGCAGGGGCCGAGGGCCGCCTCCCTCTCGTCTTTCTCTCTTCTGCTCTTTCGGCCGGCGCAGCGCGACTTTCACTCGAGGCTTCGAGCACGCGGACTCGGGCAGAAGATGCGGAAGGAGCGACACGGCTCTAATGAAAAGTTAAGGCAATAACTTTTTATCTCTTTCTCGCGCAAAGCCACACACCCGCGCATAAATAGGCACGGACAGAGCTCTTGGCTGGCCTTGCTCGTTTGCTTTTCACTCCCTTGGCGTCTTTTTCCCTGGCGGGGACGGGGAGTGCGACGAGGACGACCGAATACAGGGGGGGGGGCAAGAGAGGGCTAAGAGTAAGAAAAGACCGTTTGCTACGTATTCTGCTTGGGGAGTGGTTTGGATAACGCCCGACGTAGAGGCGAATTGGCCCTTTGTGTTGTCACGGACCCCATCCCGTTGTGCTCGTCCTCGTCTTCCTTGCCAACGTCTTTCCACCCCAATGATCCCAGACTTGTCTAGATCTATGCGCACATGGAGGGGAGAGAAAGTCCGCAGCGATGCACTTGACTCCTACATGACGTAGCCTCCGAAAAGCGGAGACAATGAGACGGACAGAGAGAGAGAGGGGGGGGGGAATCCTTTTATCGTAAACGGCAAAGTTGATAAATGCCGTATCAAAGCGAGAAAAACTATCCCTATTACGTCAATTCTTTATTTCTACTCTCCCTTATGCGCTTAGTTGCTGTCGGTTTTTTCAACTCTTTCTTCGCGATTTTTCTTTGGCTTCTTTGACGTTTTTGTTAACCGCTCTTATTAACGTTGCAATCCAATTAAAAATAAAAGTATTAAGACGTCAGAGTTAATAATTATACTAGCAATTATTTCGCTATGTATTCTTTTTAAATTGCTTTTAAATTATAATCTAATTTGTTCAAAGACGGTTTACGTTAGATAATAATAATTGCACGAGCTTTCAAGAAAAAAAGAAGAAAAAAGCCAAAATTTAAAAAAAGTATTAGTATTATAATACAAGCTGGGTTTATACAAAAATTTACACAAAAAAAAACTTTCGAAACACATAATATCCTAACATATATACACTCTTAAATTAAATTTCTCAACTGTATCAATTATTTTATATTACAATAGGAATTATGTATAGTACATTTTTATGTTATTAATAATGAGAATTCAGAATATTTGCCTTACATCTATCAAATCATTGTCACGTTGAAGAATATATTCATGAATTATTATGTATTGTTATTATTCTAATCTAAATATACATACATATTATATTTCTTGTATTACACGCCCTCGCCGAATGAATTGAAGATATTATGCAATAAGTTCATTAGTTGAATAGAAGCTTTTAATATGTACCGAATACATCAATATAATTGAATATTAAAAATAAAAACAAGCCACGATATGCACTCCCAACTGTTTTAATATTTAAGATTAGAGTTTTGTGTGCTTTCGATTGATTTCGAGAGTTAGGAATCCAAGTAGGAATGGTTGATGTAAGAGTGAAATATCATCGACCCATTGTTTAGGAGTGACAAAAGGCTTCAATAATTCCCAGTTCAAATTCATTTATATTGAAATTGAGAATTTACTCTACGTATAAATTCATTATATTAAAAATGAATGCATTAGTTGCAATAGCTCAGTCACCAACTCAGAACATGAAATTGCGTAAACATTGATTTAATCGAATTTTACAATTTATGATTATTTATAATATTTCAATAATTCTCTATACAGAATTCTAAAATTTAAATTTCAAATATCGATAAATTGCCCCTCTGGAGATAATTTTAATTTTAAAAACTTTCATAAATGTTTGAAGAATCTCTAATTTACAAACATTCTAATTTATACGAATTCTTTTATCTAATTATTTATTTATCTTATGCTCCATTCGGTGCAAAAAATTTTTTTACAATGTCACTTGAATCATATACAATGATGAATCTATTCGCTAATATTAAGGTTGTCTAATTTTCTACCTTTCCTTCTCCCAATTTTCATAAACAACCGAGTCTCCGTTGCTTTGCCGTGACGATTATCGCTTGTCGAAGAAATATCTTTTCGCTTCAAACATCTCCATCTCATTGAATTTCCTTCTTAGTGGGATAACGACAGGGACTACCAACTCGGCCCCTGCGAATGGATTATACAAAGAAGAACTAATAAGATAGTGAAAGTAAAAGAGTTGGGAAGATAAAAAGATAGATAAATAAAGAGCTAAAGAGATAAGGAGAATGAGAGAAAGGGAGCAGGAAGAGAGATCGAGATGGAAAATAAATTTGCTTAATGAACGCATTAATTAGTAATTAAGGGACTACTGTGGATATTACACTTTACTATCGGAAGCCTTTTCTTATAATGTAAATTTGAATCTCAATTAGAGTTTCTTTGTAACAAATAGGAGAGAGACTTATTGATTAAGGAGTTGATATTGATTTCAGTGAATTAATTGCGAGTACGCTAAGGAGCTCATATCACGAGAATGGTGATAAGGTTCATCGATGAAGGGGTAGGAGAATATGTATGTGTGACTGAATGAAATAGAATATTTTATCAGTCTTATTCGCTTTTTGTAGTTTTGTAATAGTACTGCCATTACATCGAGCTTATTTTCCTTAAACTTTTTCAGCATTCGTTAATTTATACTAGGATAATATATACGGATAAATCGTAGTAGATAATTTAAGTGCAAATAGAGATATATAAATACCATTAGTTCAAAGGACTTGTGATTTCTTATGACATGTGAGCTGATTATGTAAATAATCACAAGTTTCAAATATTTATGTTTATATTATAAAACAATTATAAATTCAAAATAATTAAAATCCGTTTATACATAAATAATGTAAATGTAAAATTATGAGCTTTCGACCTCAATCGGTGATTCTTCAACATTTAATAATATCTAGTTTATATATTCCCGTTGATATTTTTACAACTAACTACACATTATTCTTATTGTATTGCTATATCATACGTTTGTTTATAAATAATTAGTTGATACAATTCAATGCTCAAGTTAATTAGTTCTAGACAGTCAAGTACGTTGAGATTTGCACTTTAAAAGCTAATGCTTCGCCCTCGTAAGCTTTAGGAACTAATCAATGCATTTCTCATGAGAAATCATTGAATGTACTCGATAATTTTTTCACCAACTAACATCAGTCCACTTAAGCTATTATATTAACATTAAGCTATTATATTAACATTAAGCTATTATATTAACATTAAGCAATTAGTGTTCGTGAAAAAGACGCGGATACCAGTCTTATTAAATATGCCAGGGGCAAATAAGTCCCAGGGCTCATTCCGAATAAACCACTTAATTTGCGCTCCATTTACGCCGCATTTCTTCAAGCCCACCGATAAGTAATTTTCCCAAATTCCTCGAGCTTAAGCGATGCGATACAGCCAAAGGATTCGCCAACCGAAATCTGCAAATTGTCAAAAGATCCGCGCTCTTTATTGCCTTCGCTTGTATAATACTTATATCATAGTGGAGGGTAATTAAACATCAAAGGCTCAAGAGCACGCAGATGGAGCGGCAAAGGTACGCGTCCGTAAATCCGACCTTTTGAAGAGTGCGCGTGCCGATGTGAAATAAGAGCAAGTAAAAATGCAATGTCGGCGGCACGAAGCTCGATTTCGTATCCTTGACTTGGATTCGCCCGAAATTGCTGGAATTATGTCGTATTTATCTAATTTAATTTCAGGCTAATGGCCCTGCCCCTAAATACCCGGCGATTCCAGTCGACGACCCGTTGGTATGTCGCTCCCCCCCACCGCCATCGCTCCCCCGCCGCCATCGCCGCTCCCCCTCGGCATTCCTTAACACGTTCGCCGCCGAGCAAGTGCGTACGAATTTATGCCCCGCCGCCACATTCCCGCTAAATCCGTCGTCCCATTGTTTCGCGAGTGTCTAGTCCGCGTTATTCTTTCCATTTTCGCTCCAGGATCAAGAGCGAGTTGGGGCAGCACCGATTGCAGCAAATTGGTGCCGGAGCGGCTGTGGCGGAGGTGGTGCTGGGTGAAGGGGGTGGAGGTGGCGAGGGGTGCCAAGTCTGTATCTGGAATATGTGTAATGGCCTGGGTGAAATGTGGGCTCGGAGAGGGATGATTTTTTCATGAAAATTAGCGAGTGGTTCGTTGTTGGGCAAGAGGCAGCTGATAAATTCGGCGAAATTTACTGTGGGACAGGAGGTAATCGTCGACGTGATTTATGGATTAAGAAGTGATTGAGATTGAAACAGATTATATAATTATCAAGCGTATTTAATAATTACACGGTGGTACGTGCAACATGAAATAATTCACGTATTCATTCATATAAATTGTCAATTTTTGATATTTTTGTCATCGTGATTGTGATCGTTAATGATCGTTTGTTTATTGTTAACGGCGATTTGAGTAATCGTTTGTTCTCAGTAATGATTTTGCATGACACACGAGGATAATCCGATAAATTTGAAGTCTATGAATTGAATCATTAATTATTTCGATTTCTTTAATCGATTTACAATTTATTCGGTAATTATTAATAGTTATATAATGGATGGAAAAATTTGTGAGCTCACCTTGTTTTTTTATTAAAAATATGAATTAAAAATAATTAATTAATAATTAGTCACGTGTGATATTAATTTTATATTTAGTTGGAAATATACTTTGAATGTAAAATATTGTTTTGTACAATAACTCGGAAGTTTTTGCTGGTCTTCTATTTATTAGAAATTTAATAAATGTTAATTAATTATAATGGACAAATATTTTTGAGTTATGTTACATTCTACATTATGTGACTCTCTCTCTCTCTCTCTCTCTCTCTCTCTCTCTCTAAAACTTATTCATAAAACAATTTCATACCTATAAAAAAGGATGAGAATACATTAAATTTTCATTCAAAATAAAATCTTGTGAGTTCAATTTGCAAGATCAACAAAAGACTCTTTTTTGTTTTATTTTGTTTTCTTTGTTTAAAATTCTTTGTTTCGAAAATTTGATTCTGAATTATTTCATAAATTATATATAAATTAGCTATCGATACGAAATATTGGACATGAAAATCTGTTTTAATTTTATTTTTATAAATAAAATAACCGTATGTAATATGAGTTTAATTAACGTTTAAAAAGAATATGTTTTAACTGTTCTTTGATTAATATTATCGGTCATTAATATTATATATTATATATTATAGGTATTATATGTATTATAGGTCATTAATATTATATAACAGTTTATTTATTGATGACACCAGGAGTTTGAGAGATGACGATTTAATTGCTTTTATGTAAAATAAATATCTCACTAATAAATATCACTGAGAAAAAAAATTAAATCATACAGAAGATAAAATGTCGTTTATTACAATTCCCCTCATATCCATACATAATGTTTAAATTAACCATTAATCCTTTAGAATTTTATTTTCGTGCAATGTGCATTATTCAGGGAGTATCAATTTCTTCATTAATTAATTCCAGGACAAACAGTAACGTATCTCATTATGGATTTCGCTTATCAACTGCTACAAACGGATTATAACTTGATTGTAAGAATAAAACAAAGGAACGAGAAACCTTAAATTATACGTATGCTTTCTTGCCTGCTACTTTCTGTTTTCCTTTTGTCTTCATGTGAAAAAGCTTTTAAAATACTAAGCAACTTCACAAATCTTAATATTGCCTACCTTTTTACTTCTCATTTTTTATCGTTGTCCCCGCCCCCCGTCCCCCCACTCCCTATCTATTGCTGATATTGCCTCTGTCGCCGTCTTCATTTTATTCTTTATTTAAACTCTTGTTTTTCCTATTATCCTACCTCTCCTGCTTTCTTTTTTTCCGTTTCCCCTCTTATTCTCACTTCCTCAATTTGATTTACGATCGCCATTATTCTCATCCTATCTCTATCATCGCGTAAAATTTCAATTGCGACTGCTTATTCTGCGCAATATCACCGAGATTATATATATATATGCGTATGTATTTATGTGTATGCGTATGTATGCGCGCATGTGTGTATGTGCCGAGCAGAGGTGTATGCAGGCGCGCGTGAAAGCTCGTGCGGGCACGTGCAAACACACACGCACACGCATTTTCAGTAAATATCAAACCAATTGGCTACTGTCACAGCTTTCGACATTGAATCTTCCGAGTTAGCCCATAACTTCCGGCGACTCCGCCTGCCCCTGCAGCATCCGAGTCTGTCAATCCCATAAGAGAGCTCGTGCTCCAAGGACCAAAGATTTTTTGCACGCAAACTGCCGGCTGTAGTAAGGGCGGGAGGGAGGGAGTTTATTCTAAAAAAGAAAAAGGAAGAATATTCTAGTCAAGTTCACTTATACTAGTTTTCACGTACGCAAATGTGACGGCAGCGAGATAGAGTGAGCGAGCGATAGTGGGAGAAACAGCAAGTGGAGGTTCGTTGAACCTTTTCTTCGAGCATGTTCCATAAATACATCCCCCGAGAGATCATAGAGCGAGCGCTTTAGTACCCGTGCAAAAATGAAAAAGATTTTAAAAAGGTCTTTAAAAAATCTGGTTTACAAAAGAGTATTTCAGACTTGATTCGAATAGTTTTTATGGTAACTCATGCATTTTAAGATATTTGAAAATTGATTTTAAATGAAATTCCGCAACCTATAAATGAAAGTGTTTTAAATATTCTGTCTTTTAGAGGACAAATGAATTCAAACGTCCTGTTCTTCATATTAGCTTCTCCCTTATATAGATTCTTATTATTTTTTGTGGAGCTTCCTTTTCGAAATCTGGACCAACCGAATAGCATTCACGGAGGCTTATTTTTTATTTGCAGTTATTTTTATGTGTATTCATAAGCTCGTTACTTCATTAATATTTAATATTTTTAATGGGGCGTATCAATTCCATTCGCAAATTATCATTTGGTAAAGGATTTTCTTTCTAATTAACGTCGGCAAAATGTAATCTTAAGCTTCATTTCGCGACAAAAACTCAATTAAAGAGAGCCACAATATGTAGTCGTACTCCAATTACTGATTAAAAAAATGTGAAAAGTTATTTACATGCGATTGCAGGATTGGTAAACATTTTTCGATAGATCTTAAAAATATTTTAGTTTATTCGAGTGATTAAATGGAACGAGTTAGTTTTTCTCTGAAAAACATGACAAACTGATATAATAGGCATAAGCATAAGAGTTCTATAACGTTATTATAATTTATAAATAATACAATTTTATCAGTGATTCGTATTTTTTAATGATTCACTTTCCATCAGGTATTTTCTGTATAACATTTTAAAATACGTTATTTGCCATCCCTGGGGCTAATAACTAATTATATTGATACTATTCGTTCATTATAGCAAAAGCTGAAACAATGCTTTCATATTCTCGAGGAAAAGCTATCTTGGAAAAACTTTAAATGCACAAGATCATTAAATGAAGTTTAACATTATTATAACATTGCTCAGTGAAAATTTTAATATATAATTGGTTCATATGAAACAATATGTGTGTATATTTATAGTTTATAGCGAATAAATGTACGATATTTACAATTTATAAATAACAATTTTTATAAAAATATCGATTGAAGATAAAAACATATCTGATGAAGCAAAAATTCTTTATGGAATTGCGTAGAAGTATTTTGAAAGATGAGTAAGAAAATGATAAATTACGAAAAATGTAATTGCCATTCCATAGTTTAATGGGGAAATAGTTCATAATAACTTCATGAACTCTCATATAAATTAATAGGGGACGATTATCTCAAATTTGGTAATTAATTTTATTTTTGAATTCAGTTATATGATTAATTTAAGTCCTCAGAAGGAAATGTCTTTACATGCTCATGTAAAGAAATTATTGAACTATAAAAATTGAATATTTTTCAATGTTAAACAAATAAGAATATTTTATCTAGGTTTTAAACAAAAAATATTTTGTATGATCACAGAATGATTATAAAAAAATTTCAGAGACGAAAAGCTAAAATAAAATGCTTATCTATAAAATAGCGTATAATTATTCTGCATTTTAAATTATCGAAAATTCAATTGTTTTAACAACTTTTAATCTAAAACATCATAAATTACATAATCTTACTCTAAAAGGACATTATACTTGACTCATTCTTTTTCTTACGTAATTTAAATAATAGATATGAAGAAGCGTAGACATTGTTATCAAAGAATAAAATAAAATAAACGGTATATAACATTTTCTTCAAATTATTCTTGTAAAAATTATTTACGCCAACTAGAAATAACACACAAAATGTCATCACGAGATATTCTTTACTTTATATTTCGCTTGAAATTTAAATAGTTGCTTTTACTATGAATTGTACTATTTACTAATATTACTACAAAAAATATTCAATAATTCTTGTATAGACGATGCTAATCCTTTTCCGCAGTTAAACTATTCAATATATCGTACAATAAAACATGCATTAAATATCAAATTTTTTTCCTTATTAAACTAAAGAGTAATTCCTAATGGATTTATAGTTACTTTTTATCAATTTATAGAAAATATTATGTATTTACAGTATTAGATTATCTTCTAGTGTACTTGATTTTTTGGCATTATACTTTCGTACCTTAGGTTTTCTGATTACAATGTCAAGTCATCAATTTTTACGATATAAGTGGCACATGAAATGGTATCCATTGAAGAAAGATATTATTTTTGTGCATTAGTTTTTATGATATTATCTTGTCGAGAATATTATATATATTTTGCGTGGCATATGAAATTGTTTTCATACCATAATCTTAAAATGTATTTTAGAATATATTGAAAATTTTTCGAGGTGAATATTTTTTGTAATTTATTCATTATAAATTTTGCAGGTTGTTGTACGTTAAATTTCAATTAACACTGCAAGTTCAAATATATTGTTAAAGTTTTATATTAAGTGCAAATTTACTTATTTACTGTATTTAAAGTGAACGTAATCCGCATTCCATTAGATTGTGAAAAATTAATTTCAATATTATTATTCATATTCTTATGGCGATCGTAAACTTTTATTTATTCATTAGTAAGTAAATAGAGTTTATTTATTCTTGAATTAATGCCTTTCACTTTATAAATATTCGTTTGTTACATTTATGAAATAAGCAAAAGCTTAGTGTAAAATAAGTCCTTAAATTGTACACAATTATAAACCATCAAATAATGTTACAAACAGCTTACAACAAAATCAAAAGTTTTATAGCTGGAAAAGTCAAGAAAAGAAAGACTCAAAGTTTACAATGTAATAAAAATAGCGCGCGCGCGCATACACACACACACACACACACACAGCTACCCGATTTTATTGGACCTCGTCTTAATACACTTGGAATGTATTTTGCGTACCTGCCCACATAAATAAATATAAAGATGCAACGTGAATAATCGAACAGAGTTTTTTTCTCTAATTTTTGTATTTAGTATTTTTTGTAATAATAGTATTACTTAAAATGTCAAGAATCTGTACTTTTTACAAGAGATTTAAGACATTTTTTATATATTCCTCAAGAAATACTATCTACAATCTAACATTTATAATATAGTTTATAAAAGTAGTTTTTTAAATACTATTATAACATCGAATATTAACATTAAACAATCACATTAAATATTATCAAGGAAAGTACTAAATATATTAAAAACCCTAATGAAATATATACGACTGTGCTCGAGATTCCCAGTACATCGAATCGGTTGTCCAACGGACTTTTAATTCCTCGAATTTCTCGCCCCGACCTGCCTCCCCTCACTTCCCCTTCGTTGCCAAGTCGGAGGCTCGACAATGCATAAACAAAGAGTCATGCGACCGTAATATGCATAGCAACAATACTCCGACAATTCCCCTTCCTCGCGTAAAAATCTCACTCCCCCCCCCCACTTGGAGCTTTTTAGTCGGATCGTAAATAGAAAATTTGGGGAGCGGCGAAGGGCCAGTAGCGTCGAGTAATTAGTAAGAATAAGAGTGTGTAAGATGAAAAATAA
>JAPYYT010002687.1:0-16358 GCA_030522565.1 Ceratosolen corneri | reverse complement strand
CTCTCTCTCTCTCTCTCTCTCTCTCTCTCTCTCTCTCGCTCTCTCTCTCTCTCTCTCTCTCTCTTTCACGCACACGGACGCGCGCTTGCTGAGAGTCGTGTGCGCGCGTACACTCGCGCGCTCGCTCGCTTCACACATAGTATACGAGGCTGTATGCACAATCATATGCTTGGCTTTTATGGGCCTACTGCACTGCCACCGTTGCTGTGTTACGGTCGTTTATCTTTTTCAATTATGTCACTGACTAACTACAGTTGCACACGGGAAAATGCTGTCTCCCCTCCATCACTTCATTCCTCATTCTATCCCGTTCTCATTCTCCCTCTCGGCCTCTCTTGCTCGCTCTCCTTCTACCTTTGTCTTCCTTTCTCTTCCTCTAGCTGCCTCTTTCTACGTATTTCTTTGGACGGTTGAGGTTGAATACAATAAAATTTATTGGTTTCTTAATGCTGTACTGTACACAAAACTTTACGAGCGTTTTTACAAGATTAGAAATTTAGGTGCTACCAGCATTTAATGCATATTTTAATACAATAGACGATGATTGTTAGATAATTAATGTTATCGGTAAACTATTATATTAGTTTTGGTTATGTAGTTACAAATTTATTTAGCGACATTTTTATAAATAATCGTTATCACCGAATATAAATACAAATGCATTTATTTTTTATTATTTCTGATATTTCTTTAAAAATAATTAAAATGCATAAACAACCAAACACACGTATTCTTTTGTTTGGTTTTTATTACAGTTTTTACCGTAGCAAGAATTCCAATACTGGAATTAGAATTTCGAAACTACTCTTAAATCGATCGTTTCAGTAACCACTTAAATTAAATTTCATATCCTCCCTATATTCAAGTAATCGGTCAATTCTTTTAAATCATAAAAAAAGTAATTTTACTTTTAATAGACCATGTACTTCCTAATACTTTAAATACTTAAAGAATTTCAATATAATATAAATTGAATTCGAAATTTTATAGAAAAACTTTGCAATGGAAAAAGTGTTTACTGCTTGAAATATGTCAATGTAAGATATACATGCTAACACTATCGATTTTTCAATTTCAGAATTTTTTGTAAAGAATCCAATATTAATATATGTAACATCTCATATAATTCCACGTATAATTAGTCAAATATAATTTATACTTATAAAAAACTCAATAAGAGACTATCTGGAAAGTATTTTAAACAATTTTAATTTATTAATTTTAATGAAAGAATATTATAAGCTTAATAATGGAACAATTGTATTATAAAAAATTCTTTAATTTGTATAAAATATAATAGAAATATATCAAAACATGAAGATAATTAGAAAAAAATTTTCCGTTTTCCTATCACATCGCATTTTTTTAGCCAGAATGTTCCATTTATATAAGATCCAATTGTTATTAAATTTGACGAAAATCTTGAATAAAATTTATAAAACTATTCAAAACGTCAACTCAGTGTTTTATTATATTTATATTAATTATATAAATTATTTAAATTAAGAAAAATATTTAGATTTATATAATTTATCAAAGTTTCAATGATATATATTCTATTTATTAATTATAATTATTCAATTCAGGATTTTATATTAAGAAGATAAATTAGTAAAAATGTAATTATGAACTTTTAAATAGAAGATTGACATATAAATATTTAGTTAAATATTTAATATACTTTAAAGCATTTGGATATTATCAGAAAATATTAATTTGTAGGTTCATCATTCAGAAGAAATGATTGGTATTTATAAAATGTCATGCAATCCTAATTGAATACGGTTCTTACCATTCTCAAGGTATTTCATTAAAAATTGATAATTAGATAAGTGATAATTAGAAAATCGGTCATACACTATACATTTGTTACATATATTTACTACGTATGCAATTTAAAATAATTTTGTTTTATATTATACATTTTATATTATATATTAATTATAGGATAATATTTTATACTAATTGAAAGCACGATGAAATAGAATTAGTGTTTGTAATATATAATTAATTTTACTATTAAAATCGGTCATTATTTAATATTAGAAATATCGTTACATATATATATATCTAATCAGTATTAACTAATTACCTAGTACAAACCAATTCAATAATATATAAATACTGAAAGTTATTATAGTGAAAACAAATAAGATGTATGAATTTTTTCAGTCATCTGAATATTTTTGAATATTAACAATTCTATCTTATATTTTTTATACGCATAATATAAATAATTATTTTAATAAATGTGCCAATAGCCAATTTTAAGGTGAATGCAGAAGTGTAATTTCGTTTGTAATATATAAATAATATTATATTAAGAAATAAGGTAATATAAATACAATATACTTAAAGTATCAATTTATTAAACGGTTTCTGTATTTTTTCTGAAAATGAAGGAAATTTATTAAATTTCTCATAGTATAAATTTTTCTTAACATACAATACAGGAATCGCGCTTTGAAGGCAAAATCAAGCGCCATTAACTGCCAGCGAAATCGGCAACGGATGCTCTTTTTGCTCCCAATGCATTACCAACTAAAAACGAAAGCGGCACGAAGTAAAGCATTCGGGACTCTCCTCTCGGAATCGGCTCTCTTCCGCGTTTAATAAATAAAGAAGCCATTCATAACAAAGTAATGCTCGCGCGTATAGAAGAGCATCGGGCAGCCGCAGCCGCCGAAATTGTGAAGTCTATAACGAACACGAAGGACGCCTTCCTCTCTCAGTACAGATGCAGCAAACATCTCTCCCACCCTTAGCTTTCTCGCAGTTTTATGAAAAATGCCTTGCTCTCGCTCTCCGTTTCTCCATCTTTCTTTCTCACTGGACGGCTCATTACAGGCGCACTCGTGCTGCTCGTTTTCACTTTATAGCCGGGCGTCTCCGCTCTTGGTGTGTGGGGGCACCAAAGGGTCGGAGCCAAGCGCGAATCCCGTGGGAACTGAGAGGAGGCGAAATCGCGAGCATCGTGCCGAAAGAAACGACGCGGCTTCAACGGTTTTGCCGTTTTTTCGCGAGACAGCTGAAGCTGCCCGGCCTAGGCGCGTGATTTGTCACGTGGTGGGTGGTAGACGATTACATTGCATTTACAATTTCATGCGTGGCCACTCATCTTCCCTCCTATTGTAAATCTCTACTTTTTGCTGCTCCGACTCTCGCTCGTTTTCGCAAATCCAGAATTACTATACTTCAGTTCAGTTCGTCTGTAATTCTGGGAGTCTCCGATTACATTATAGAACTTACTTTTTTTTTATCTTTAGATGACATTAAATATCCTGAAGTGCATTAATTGCCTTGTTTGTTTTCAAATTTTAACATGAATTAAGTTCAAGCGACTATGAAATTGGTTAAATATATGCGTCGCCATCTACTTGGGCGTAATTATTGCAATTGAGTTTCTTTTAATTTTAAGTAAAGAAAAACGAACGCTACTGAAAGTATCCATTTAATTAACTGAAAATAAAATATTAAATTATAATTTTACGAAATTGATAGATACTGTTAAATTGGATGTGTTTGTGAAATCATTTTACGCTCCACGTGGACACGATTATTTGAACTTTGACTATAACAATGAATTGCAATTTATCAACTGTTTAATATAATATTATTAGCGCAATTTGGTTAATACATTTATTTCTTATGTTAAATACATATGAAAGAATATAATATTTATCAAGTCACAAGTTTTTTTTTATAACTTGATGCCGAAGATTTCGTGATTTAGCAAATAGTACACTTCAGAAACCAATCCAAAATTTTACCTATTACTAAAATTCAAGATCATCGTTGAAAATTGGTTTTTCATCGATATATAAAGTTACGATATATACTGTTCCTATCCTCATTGCCTATGACACTCTAGTTGAACATATGACAATCCTCTGTCTCCGTTCGCTCGTTTTCTATCAGTCTCACTTAAAATCTTGAACACCGTGCCTCCAGGCACTCAAATTACTCCTACTGTCGATTCAAGACTCTGTCTGCATTTATACTGCACATATCGCACCTTCCCTCATTCACACTTCGCCGCATTCCCTCACACGAGGGCAGGAACTCTTCGTGAGATCAATCTGTGCGCGCGCGCGCGCGCGCGCCCATCCACGCTTTAGTCGCTAATTCGTTCATCGGATATCCAGCGTAGTAGTATATTCTCTAACTGTAGGCACTGTGTCGATGCGTATGAGCAGCCGTGTGGACCCAGGTGCTTAAGTATGAGTACGTCTAAAGTATTATACGCCAATGAAGGAGGTCGAATGCCATTAATGTTGCCAAGTTGATTTATCACCACGGGCTTCGTACTTCGTGTAGAAGAGTATGGCATATACGTCGAGATACTGATGTGGTGCTTGTGAATGCACGAGCGTGTGTATCGATGATAAATACTTTATGCGGATATTTGCTTTACATTCACGATAATTATGCCTCGCGCGAGTGCCGGAAAACCCGTTTTGACAAATTTATCCCTGGATGTGCGTGCGCGTATGTGAGAATTGTAGATCTGCGTCCGATTCGCACATGCATGCACCAACGCTCGAGAATATATATTCAGATTGAAAATTATAGAATAGCTGCTTTAAGCCACGCAAGATGATTTATTATTTAGACAATCATTTTTTTAAAAGTATTTCTTCTGTTTCAAGGGTTAACCTATGTTTTATAATTGCCAACGAAACCATTATTGACCTTGACAATTTGTTATAAATAATTATTTCATCAATATTTTAATATGCTTAATAAAAATTGAGTCAGAATTATTATCCTAATTGGAAAAAAAATTGGTAAAAATTTACATGTTAGATAATTTGAGTGGATATTTCGTTTATTTAATTTATATCTTCCATCAACAAGCTTTACTCATAAAAGATAATTAGAAATGCAGACGCACACCTTCAAATTACTAATGTTATTATAAAATATGAATTGTTATTTATTATCCGTCAATTGTATTTAATTAAAATCTTAGGAATTTATTTGACACTTCAGCGGTAATATAAAGCATATTTCGCAAAAATACAACAAATATAATAGAATGTATAATATATAAAATATTATTATTAATCTGTTAATTATGATAATGATTATGATAACGGAAACAGTCTATTACTTGGTCTATATGTTTATATTTGACAATCAAATTTTATATATTGTTTTTCATTAGTTATGTAAAATATCCGTATTTGAACAATTTTTTGCGAGTAAAATCAATATTAAATTTTAAAACACAGCTTTTTCCGTGATATATATATATATTAGATTTCATTTATTCTTCGAAAAAGTACTTTACCTTATATAATTGAAAACTTTTAATACCACAGTTTACGAGTGTTAATTTATCATTACATCTGTTAAAATTCTAAATGCAATTTTACTATATTTGAGCTTTGAACGATCGATTAAACTATCATTTAAATGTAGCTTTATAATATGTAGCTTTATAATTATAATATATAAAGTAAATTATTATATCTAGTAATAAATTATAAATTGTGCCCTACAATAAAATGAACTACAGACTACTATAAATGTTAAGAAAATACCTTAACCACAAATCATTTAAAGAATGCTTCGGCTAAAATTTGTATTGCTTACTAAAATTAATTTTATAATTTGTTTTGAATAATTTAAAAAAAGAGAAAAATTTTTTATGAGCTAAACTAGTTTGTATACGTATGTGTTTTGTCAAAACGTAGGACCGGTCTTACAAGTTTCGCAGACAAATATGATATTCTTGGACGAACATTTTATTAAAAATGATTAGAAGGGGCTAAAAGAAAACAAGATTATTAAATAGCATAACATTATAGCATAGTAATAAATTGACAGAAAATTCATATTACGCATTCAATTAAAATTATTATTATGTGTCTAACTACACTAGATTTGATATTCGAATATTTTATTATTTACTATATTAACTATTACCATTATTAAAAATGATTTTTGTTTTATTGTTTATGACGGAAAATTGAGAAAAGAAATAAATTTATTAAAATGATAAGGAACTTGAAGTAATATTATTAAAATTCATTATCCATTAAAAACAGTTTCATTTGAATATGTACTTTCAAAAAAATTTTTTTTTTGAAAAACAACTTATATTCCTATCTTATTAAAAGAACAAAATTATATTAAAATAATTATAACTCATATTCATTTATGAAAACTTAAATTAATATAATTTTTTATGTACTATATAATACGATATTCAAATTATGCACTTATTACAATTTGAAAATTATTTAAAAATTTAATTAAATAAAATATATAATGAATAGTTGAGAATGATTTATGAAAAAAAAAATATATGTAGTAATATTAAAAGTTATTGCAGTGACATGAATACTTTTGAATTCTCTGTTTTAGAATATATTAAAATTCCCTATCACTTAATAATACAAATTAATCTAGTTAATTAAAAATAAATATATATCACTAAATTCTGGTTTTAATTTGTTTTTAATTGTAATATAAATTATGAAATTTATAACAAAAGTTTTTTTTCAATACTTATAAATTTTCTTTGGGTATTCATTGGAATAAATAATGGAATATGCGTTAATATTGGAAAGCATAATTATGATTAAATTAAATTTTCCTAAAAATTATTTGTTTTGAAAAATTTATTCTAAGTAACGAAATAAATTTGGTGAATGTCATAAACTATTTTACCTGTTTTTTATATTTAATTTTAATTTTTCATTTATTTACGAATGCGATTAAAACATTGCGAATAGAATGACACTATATATTTATTTACATTATCATGAGGAATATTATTTTATCTATTTTTTTATATATTGTCAGGATAAGAGAATATTATAGTACACATGTTTAAATATTTATGATAATTTTTGTATATAGTTATATGAATAGATGAGATCTAGATTTAGAGCTTCACTCACCCATCTTTATAACCGCCAGGGCACTTACCTGTGTGTATATATATATATATATATATACAGGAATATATAGTCAAAGTTAAGCTCAAAGCGATGCAACTTGCTGCATAGCACGTCGCGATTTCGCTTACAGTCTCGTAAATAGCGACTCATCTACAAGACAAGGACAAAGAAATACATAAAATAGACATATTATAAAAGTGGTGTGAGGAGACCTAGAAAAAGACAAACATAGGGAGGGAGGGATAGAGAGAAATATAGGTCGAGAAATGGAGAGGCAGTTGATTTTGTAACCTCTTACTTCTTGTACATGTATTGACATTGTCATAATGCACAGTAAATAAGAAAATTTAGAGAAAATGTAACTTGTGTGAAAGAAATATAGCGAGGAGATTTTAGATAATTATTTAGAAGTAAAAAAAATAAAATAAAGTTTAAAAATTTAGATATAATAAAAGATGAATGAAAAAAGAAAAATGAAACATTACAAGATATAAGCTATACAAGTTCACTTCAGTCAAAGAATAACCGAGGGAAAATTATAAAAATAGAAAAAAGTCACGAACACACGTTGATTTAAAACTACGGAACTTGGTACGTGAAGAGATATTTGTAAATATAAGAGATTTTCTTTTAAAATCAATTAGTTTATTTGTATTTCAGTTTTTCGACTTTTATAGTTTTTACAAAAGTTTATATATAAAGTAAAAATATAGGAATAATGTTAATATTGATCTTCTGATATTTATATTTAAATAATTTATTTTATGATTATGTAGTGCTTTCAATTAAACATCCTTTCATCAATATATAAGTGAATAAAAAGAATTTTTAATAGTAATTAAATTAGAAGATTAAGAATAGTAATTGATTTTCCTAAATTAATAAGTAAATTATAAAAGTCTTTTATTTCTTCAGAACGTACTGAATTTCGAAATTGTATTTCTTTTACTGTAGATTAAATATTATTATGAATTTCAATTATATGTCTGATTAAAAGCAAAGGTCGATATCTAAATCCATAGTAGATCAATATTTCTGTTTATCCTTAAACAATACAATATGATCTTCAGATTATCAATGTATTTCTATGTTAATTCCATGTTAATCTATTATTAAAGCCTAGTTTACTAACAAAAATATTAGCGACCGTGGCGTTTCTTAAAACATTATTGTCTGTTTACTAATCATAAAGCATACAATTTTCGATCGACTTATTAAAGTATAGAAATAAATGTGCGGATTTTCTCTACTGTGCCGTTCGCGTCTATTGTCTGCATCCGTAATGACTTCTCTTTTAAAAATGAAAAAAATTACTTGTATCTTGAGTTATTCATTAAAAATAAAAAGCAATTAAGTTTGTCAACATTTTTATATCTTTATATATTATTTATTAGATATCATTATTTATTTAAATAAATCAAATATTCACTACTATGACCTTATTAGAATGAAATTTGACTGAAGAAATCGTATAATTTCCATTGCATTTCAAAGTATTATATTCATTTTGAAATCACGTAAAGTTTTATTTACATGTTACTATTTCATAATTCGTAAAATTCAAAGAGATTTTATAGTTTAAAAAATTATTTAATATATTTCTTTCTCTATATTTATTTACAACAGCGTTTCTTTATATACTGTTAATTATTTACTAATACTAACGCTGTGCTAATGCGAAAAACTAGAGTTACAACTACTCCATTAGAAGATTGCATGCTCCTCTTCAATAAAAATTCAATCATAAATTATGAAAATAAATTTGCATTATCCCAAATTTGGAGTTTCCATTAGGTAGTGCTTATTGTAGAATGTCTGTAGAAATTAAAAAATAAAAAAAAAAATTAATTATACAAAAAACGTAGAATACTAAACACATGCGTGTAAAGAATCTATCGCTTTGCAGTGTGCATGAGACAGGACAAAACTTGAAATCTAAAAAGGATATTTGTTAAATTAATTTTTTAAATATAGAAGAAATTGATAACGTTTATTAATATAAATACGAATTTTGTGTTCAAATTTAAATAAAAATTTGTATATTAAAACTGGAGTTATAGATAAATTATTTTCCTTTTGAACATTGAATAATTTCTGCATGTATATTCAACTTAAACAATCAACAAACTTTACAATAACGTAATAAAATGTTCATTGCTTTATTTTTCTTAGTATTTAGTGGTGAATTTTTTACATCGGTATCTATAATTTAACATTATTTATAAAGATTCGTTACAATTCTGCTTCACTGTGATTCCAATTTAAAAAAAGTAATGTAAATAAAATAATAATGGTTTTATATTTTTGTCAATCAATGCAGAAATTTGGTTTATCACCATCAATTTGCAATGGCTTTGTATAATTATAATTATAATTTATCAAGTTATTATATGTTTACTGATGAATAAAAGTACGCCTGTGACCTATCGAACCTTCTCAGCACACTGAATAGTGTTGGCTCTTCCAATTTTTATATATCATAATTTGAATTTGCACATAATAGATAAAGTGCAGGTGTGTAATTATGAATTGCTGGCGTACTTTCTAGCATTTTATAGCTTGGCATACCTTTTTGTCGCACCCAACACCCGCCCGAATTCATCTGTAGATGTGTGTATTTCAGCGGAACGTGTAAGCGCTTCATTCTAAAAGGAACGTCAAGCTTGCGTTCGAATTAAGGCTTCCCAAGAATGAATGAGGCGACAGGAGATGGAGGAGGCGGCGGAGGCAGCGGCGGCGACTGCGGCGGCGGCAGTAGCGGAGGTGAAGGAGGAGGAGAATGAAAAGGGGTGGAGGAGGAGGGCGATAATTGCCGAGTCATTACTGTCGTTCCCTCTTTTTCGCTCGGTTTGGTGTATCGTGGTCGTCGTCTTCTAAGGGCTCACGAATCGGTGTCAGGAGAGCCACGAGACATAGAGCATTCCTGAAACTTTCGGAAAATCGTGCGTGGAAGGCTTAGCCGAACGTATATATGGTCTATAAAGATCTTGTTGAGTGACAATGATTTGTACACTACGAAGAGGGAGATATTCGTGAAGTTGGAAGAGCGGGGAAAAAAGGAGAGAACGCGAGTACTCACAAATTCTTTTCACATATAATATATTTTACTCCAATTTTGAGTTTTCTTCATTTATTCTTTTAACTCGTTATTTTTTTATTATATAGCACACTGACTGCGAGTTTCTCTTATCGTGTTGCAATTATAGTTGAAATAATTCATTATTATTGGAAGAGGTCATTCATTTTAACTAAATCATAAAAAATTATTTATGCTGTTACAACATCTATCAAAACATTTTGTCATAGAATGTACATAAAAAATTATATGTTAAGACTTTCTTTGTAATGTAGTAAAAGTATTTAAAAAAAGAAAAGTCTTCATGAATTGGTACCCAACATGAATTGGTAGCAAAGAAACAAATTTTAATAAATTGAGAATCAGATTATTACAAATATATATTTCAAATGAATATAAATTTGATCACATGAGAATAACTGACACAATTTTTACACTTGTTTAGATTAATGATATGAAAGAACGTATATTATAAAATTCAATAATATCACTTTATTTGAAGGATTTTAATAAGAGGATTAGAGTAATTTTTATAACCATATATTCAACTTAATTTAAATTGGATATGCACTATATTGATTTAATTTTTTGTCCACTCGTTTAGCTTCTGTATAATTTAGCATTTATTGAATAAAATTTATTAAATAAAATTTTAATCCATGTAAAGAAGGATATTTATCGCAACAATAAATAATTATTCATTTAATTTGTGATGAAAATATTTACTAAATTTAATTTAATTATTGAATTCGAAATTATTAAAAATGTATTAATATATGTATTAATATATAAATTCGGTTTACAAATAAAGATCAGATTTTAGAACAATTAATAATGTTATCATTATATAATTAATCATATAAAAATTTAATATAATATTATAATAAAATTTTTTTAATTGTATAATATTTAAAAGTATAATAAAATCTACTTTTATTATGATTATCAGATATTTATTATCCATTAAGGAACCAGAATTTTACTACATACACATTTGTTGTAAATATTGATATGAACAAAAATATATTGATATTAAAAATATACTAATTGATTTATTTCCAATTTATATTTCTACAAAGAAATTCGGAGATTGTTGAAAGTTATCCACAGAATATCATACTTGAATGCATTAAAATGAAATTTTTCAATAAATATTTTATAATCCACTAAAATAAGAATATCGTATATACCGCAATTGTGAAATATAATTTATATATAGTAATTGATCAAATAAACAGTTATCAAATAACAGTAAGTTAAATGCAAATTAAAAAATCCTAAAATGATATTTAAATGATTAAGATTTGTAATTTAATATTTTGCCAAAGACGTTTATGTACTTTTTACTTAATGTAAGTTTTCATTATTATGCTTATGATTGCAATTCTAATATAATAATATATTATTAAACTTATATAATTATATGTAATTTGTTTAAATAATGAATATATATCCAAACATCATAATAATTTTAAGAAGTAAAATAAAATTATTTATAATTATTTTATGAAAATTTTTCCCAAAATACGTTTATAATTCGCCTTTCATCTAAAAACTTAATCTTATAATTATTCATTAAATCGTGAAATAAAGAAAAATTCTGAAAGAATATTTATTTCTAATATTTTATAGAAATTATTTTTTAAGAAATTTATGTACATAAACCAATCGTATTAATTCTTAAGTATATTTCAATTAATTATTGATTCATTAAATCGGGTATTATAAGAAAATTGTTTTCAGTAATGCTTGAAATTTTTTTTATACCGATTAAATGTTATATTACATTAATTTTTATTTTATTCTGCTTACTATAAATAACAATTTAATAATGAATAACTGAAACTGAAACAGAATCGTAATTATATAATTTTTAGGCTATATATATATATATATATATATATATATATATATATATGTGTGTGTGTGTGTGTGTGTGTGTTAAAGAATTATATTATAGTATATATCTATAAAATTATTTCGAAATTAAATATTGCAATAAAAATTATGGTGAAACAAATCTGTAAAAAATTTTATAAACTCAAATAAATATAAAATATTACATTAATTTTTATATACTTTTCTATAAAATTTATTTATGAGCTTTCTTGAAAATGAATAGCTTCTATTAAAATTAGTATATTTGATTGCGATTTTAAAAGTAAATAAATAAAGAATAATAAAATAATTTTGCCAATTAAAAAATCTTGATAGCCTCAATAATAATTATCAATAATAATAACAATAATAATTATATAATTAATAACTATCTTTCTCAATTTTCTTATTTTTCTCCATTTTCCTATCTTTCTCTATTTTCCTTTCTTTGTCCATTTTCCTATCTTTCTCCATTTATATATAAATTAAATCATGAGTTAGCAGCTTTGTTGTCCATAATTTGAATAAATTTTTATTCAATCAATTGCTTTCTATTTTTATATAAATGAAGTGATCAACGTCGAATTTAAAGTGAACCAGTCTATAATGAAATGAGTCTGGGCTTAGTATCCGATCGCACTCGATCTCTATGTGTTTAGGATTTCCAATTATAATGTCCAGGTAGAATTCCGTATACTTTTGCAAACTTAAGTACGATATCTAATTGAACTTGACTTATGCGTGATCGGGATTTTTTATTCCATCCAAGCAGGATAGTTCATAATTTTATAATATTTTCAATACGATTGTGCATAAAATTAAGAATATTTTGTTGCAAATATAATTATACAAAAATAATATGCAACGAAATATTATATTTCGAATGAAAAATCAATAAAAAATTCTAATTTTCAAATTAAATGTGATAAATATACCCAAGACTCAATTTTTAAAAAAAATATCATTTATTTAGTTGGGATTTTTATACCGAAATTAAATGTTTGATATAATTAACTCTTGATGTAAGTACAAGAATAATTTTATATAATACATAATGTTATGTTTATGAGTGAACTATTTGCATTGAATTTTTGAGTTGATGTGTAAAGTATAAATTAAAGTACAAAAAAAGATAATAAATTAACTTAAAATATAAGAAATGTAAACAAGACCTAAATAAAATCTAATCAAGGGTTCAAAAATAAAAGTGAAACTATGTAAATTACCGACTTCAATACGGCAAATAAATAATTTGATATTTTTCGATTTATATTGACAAAGATTTTTGTATCTAGGAGTTTAAGAACCAGATCTTTTATTAAACTATTACTATTGAATGTGTTACTTATATCAAAACATTTGTTTCAGACATTTTTTACTTATCTATTAGATTCTTGATAAACTTTTACATAAAATTTATTTTTTATCTTTATTCCTATATTCATAGATATCTTGAACTGTTTAATTTATTTTTATGTTTGATATATGTATAAATTATTAGAATGTAAAAAAATGTTACAATAATGTACAAAAATGCATTTAAAAATATAGGCAAATCAAATATCAGTATTTTTAAACAATAATATGTTTTCGTTATCTTTCATACTTAACTTTAATTAGTATTAACAACTGCACTGAATTTTTACAAAGAAGCGTTAACTAAAAAAAATGCAATAGTACAATATATATTTTTCTAGTAATACTGACATTTTTTATGTTTGTTCCACATTGTATATACTAATTAAACTAAATTTAGTTTTACAAATTAAATATATTAGATTATTAAAATTAGCTTATTTTTAAGTAGCAAACTTATTTACATGCTAATCCTCGTTACTATTAAAATCTTAGGAGAAACTAGAATATAAAGTTTCACATTAATAATTGTATAATAACCAAGATAAAAACACTAACAACAATGTTACAAAATTTTAAATAATTAGTACAATTCAATTACCAAATCCGATTAAAGTTATTAACTTTATTTCAGTTTGAAATTCGTTACAGATAAAGTCTAAAAACTCGAAAACAAAATTGTAATATATATTTTGATAACATAAATTCTTTATGTAATATTATCCAAAATTAAAAAGAAATTACTTTTTACTTGAAATTAAAATCATATGATAGAATTTTGATGAACTCATAAATTGATATTATTAAAAAGTTAAAAAATTACAGTATAATAATATTAATGAATAAAGAAAGTAATTCTTTTTGAGCGTTCGTGAAAGTACAGACCCGTTTATCTGGTAAAAAAAGACTGTAAGTTTGAACTCAAATACCAGAACTCGTGTAGTCAGAGTTACTTGATTAAAAAATCTCGGATCGGAAGAGTTAATCGAATTTTTATATTGTTATTTAAATTTTAACACTCATTACATATACTTTATTGATTACTAACTTTTGATACAATTATAAATTTTTTTTTAATATTATTTCAAAATAAAATAATTTGGAACAAAAAAAGTAATTTTAAATTTTACGCATATTATGAAATAGATATATTGATATGTAATAACTATCAAATTTAAATATAATTTTCTTTATTGTTGAATACAATTTATTTATATTTAATTAAAAATATATTATTAAATAATAATTTATTTCACGTGTCTAAATTACGATTTTAATAAATAATTAAATTTAATATGAAAATTAAATTTAATAAATTTAATGTTCATTTAAGAAATAAACTATTTTAAAAACTTTGATTTTTTAATATTTTACCATAAATAGTACTTTAATTTTTATATTTACTGTAGTAAATAAAAATTTGTAGACGTAAGATATTGATATTCGATTATCAAAAACATTAAATAATTTTTCACGTGTTTCCAGACATTTTTATCAAAACTCTGTAAGACTTAATAATTGGTAAAAAGCTTCTATTAATTATATAAAAATTTCAAACTAAAAACAAATAAAAATATAAGTGTATATATAGTAATAAATTTTAAAATTTTCATTTTGGATTAAAAAAATGTATATAATACTTTGCAGAAAATGTAAATATTATTATATTTAAATAACTTTGGATTCAATTTTTATTTCATTTATTAATTATAATATTATTAATTATACACAATTTAATTAAATTACATTTAATTTTTTCCATTACGTGGTATTCACTATGTATGTAGGTATACTTGAGTTCAAGAGATTAGTTTGTATTTTGAACCAATATGATATTAAAAAAATATATATAAATTTAATTACGCATTAATATTAATTTTGAAATGATTATTGTATATAATAATAAATATTTTATGGATAAAGAAACTTTATTTATACGGTAAGTAACAATAATCACATTAAGTTTAAAATATAAATTTCCATATTCTTACTCATGCTTTGTATCCTTAACAAATTAAATAAGTTGAATTAAATTTAATATTTATTTAATTATTATAACGAACAATAAGTTTATTAAGAATTAAGTTTGATTTATTAAATGATTAATTTATAGTAATAATTTTATTTATTTCATATGGATTATTAATTGACTAAGCTTTACAACGAATATCTATTTAATTATCAGCTAGCAGAGTAAATTTTGAAAAAAAAATTTATAGGTAATTAAATGTAATCATTAATATACTAACCGAAAGTGGATCAATGAATAAGATTTGAATATCAGAACTTGGTTTTGATTAACGAATAAAACGAAAAAAGAAACAGAACAGAAAAATAGAAAACAAAATCTTAAAAAAGAAGAATTAAGGAGAAGAACTACGGTATGATAATATAATTGGATGAAAAAAAACCAATATTGGCTTTGCAGGTTCGAAGCTCTTGTAAAAATATACAGATCCATTTATCCGCGAAAACAAACTGTAACTTTGAAGCCGAACGCTGAGACGCAAGAGCAACTCTGCTAAAGAAGCAGAGTGAGTAAGAAAGCAAGAAATAAAGACAGAGAGAGGGAGAACGCGATGTGGCGAATGTATAGAGACGCAGAGAAAGAGCAAACGACACGAGGCAGCAGCAGTAACAGCAGCACACGGTCAAGGAAGCGATCTCACGTCATACTTAACGAGGAGGCCTCTCTCTCTCTCTCACTCACTTTCTGGCAAGAAAGAGTGAGGGATAGAGTAAGTGAGTGAGTGAGCGAATGAGTGAGTGAGTGAGCGAATGAGAGAGTGAGTGAGTGAGAGAGAGAGAGAGAGAGAGGGAGAGAGAGAGAGAGAGAGAGAGAGAGAGAGAGAGAGAGAGAGAGAGAGTGAGAGGAGAATTGGCCTCTTATTCTTTACCCGGGTTATATACCCCCGTCAGCTCGTAGGCTCGATTCTCTGTTTATCTTTATCTCTTTTGGTTTGGTTTGTCGGCTCGCGGCTCGGCACTGTGATTACAGGGTACCTGGCACTCACCTCGGAACTCGGGTGGTCCACTGCCATCTTTCTCTCTCTCTATCTCGCCCCCCTCTTCGCGCGCTCTCCCTTTACTCACTGACTCTCTCTCTCTCTCTCTCTCTCTCTCTCTCTCTCTTTTGC
>JAPYYT010002686.1:0-16368 GCA_030522565.1 Ceratosolen corneri | reverse complement strand
CGCAAAGCCAGCCTAAATATGGCAACGTGGGGGGGGGGGGGGTGGCGAGGCGTAAGATGGCGTTTTTCTCGATCGGCGGGGACTGCGTCTGGCGCGTTGGGTGGGCGGGGGGGAGGGCGAAGGGAAGGCGCGTCTTAGGAGATGCCGTGGCCCGAGGCGCCGGCGCGAGCTTAAGCGATAGCCCCGGAGGGTTATCGCGAGCTTGGGACGCCGAGTCATCGATCCTCGTTGAATACGTCCGCCGAGAAAGACGCGTATCGATATTCATTTGGAGGCCGAGCTGGCTGAAAAGAGCCGCCCCGCTGCTACGCTTCTTCTTTCACGGGAAATAATGGTAAAAAATTGGCGGGCTGTAGGGGCGGTGGGTGGGGAGAAAAAGGAGAAAAGCGTAAAGTTTGTCGTAGGATGGGAAAAGTCCCGTGGGCGAGGGAAAAAGCTTGTAGGTGGTAATCTGAGCGCCGGCTTTCCTTACCCCCGACTCTATGTATATTTTACAATTAAGAGGAAAATCTATTACTTGACGCTGTATAGGTCAGCCGGGGACGAGTGTCGCAGCTTATATTCATTACGGAAATATAGCGTAACCCAATTTGGTGCCAATGATGTTATCGCGGGCGTGTAATTGAGAGAGTAATATGAAAAATGTGGAGCTACGACGCTTAGCGGCTCCAGCGTCTCCCCCGGCTAAATCCATTATCATAATGGCAGATGGAAAATTATTATTGCGAATAATGGTTTTGACAATTAGGCCGGCCAAGTGAATTGCAAGTAAGGGAAGAGCGCGTACGAGTTGAGTTTTTTAAGTGCGTCAGGCTTTTTAAAAAGGTTGTGGGGGGTTTGATTGGTGATGAGATGACAGTTGGCAACGAGTGTCAATGATAAATTGCGCTGGAGGAGTATCATCGGGCCTCGAATTGACAAGGCGGGGCTCGTTTAAATAGATGCAGGCGAGGGCCTGTAATTAGCCGACGACACGTGTAATGTCATTCAAGTATCATATTTTGCCATGTGGGATACGAGGCAGCGATAAATGTTTCGTTTTATTTTCGACTTTTCGCTTCTTTTCCTCTCTCTCTCTCTCTCCCGATATATATGCTCTCGCGGCCACATTTTCTTTCGTGTCGGGTTACGCTTCAAGAGCGATGAACCTGAGGATTGTGAAAACAAGTAAACATAGAACGAAAATACGTATATTTAGTATTTAATGACGATCGGGTTATTTAATTTCTCTCGCTTTCATCGCTTCATTTATTAATATGGCGGCGAAGATGCGCGCTGCTAACGATTATTTAATTTCCAGGGCATCGAATGCCCATCTTTGCACTCGATTGTAATTGGCCGAGTGGCGGGCGTTTCGAGTTCGCTTTATCAAATAAAGAAAAAAAAAATCAAATGTAATGCAATTGCAAGGGGCTTTAATTTTATTATCTAATTACTCGTTTGCAATAATAGCCGACCTATTTCAAGAGAATAAAAGGCCATTATAGATCGCTCGTCAGAATTCGAGCTATAAAAGCCTCGTAATGATATTTTATTACTATCTTGTAACATAACAATTCAATTACATCCCCAATCAATGATACATACGTCAAACACGCTTTACCGTTAATTTTCCAATGATATATATATATATCGGCTTTATTCTTACTCCAAGCCACTCGCCGAGATTAATATAGTTACACCTATATGGCTTACCCTAGATCTTGATGCTGTGAACTTCAATTAAATATTATCGACAATCTGCGATTCGTGTTTTATTAGAGCGGGTTAGGCGGGCTGGGCTCGGTAGCGAGAACTTTAATCTTACTTAACCGACCACAAGAGACATTATTTTCTCGCAATCAACGAAAAGTATACGCGAATGCAAATGATGTTGCTCCAATGCAAGAACAATTGGTTCGAACGATGCAGTACTGGCAAATGTGCAAATGAGTACAATTGAAGTGATGGAAAATTTCACGTGCCGGAGACCTTTAAGCCCTCGATATCCTCCGTGGCAGCACAAAACAATTTCTAAATTCCCTTGCAATATCAGCCCTCTAATAAAGACATTTGACAATAATCAATCGATCGCTCCATCGTCGTCGTGTCCTTCCTGTTCCTAAAGCACGCAAACACTCGTCGTTATAAATAAAATAACGAGAAACACGAGGCGCTTGAAAAATCGAAGCTCGAAATACCTCATTGAGCTTATTTGGATCATTAAAAGGGGAAAAAAGCAAAACGTGCGCATGTCAGGCGCGCAAGACTCGCGGATTTAATTAACTCACGCGCCACGCATCATAAAACTCGTCAACTTTAATCAACATGAAACTGTACGTGCAAGAACACCCCATAAAAGTGTGTTTTGAATAAAATGTGCGCCGCTGCATTACTACATGTGGATTTTATCTCCATTGTTATTATTTTTCTTTATTGAAATACCGTTATGGTATTACGGCCGACTAGGAAATTTAGATTAAATGGGTAATTCTTTTTTTTTTTTTTTTTTTTTTTGCTAAATTAAAAATTTCTCTATTTACTCTTTGCTTTGTTTTTGAAATCCAGGCAACTCGTAGGCCACGAATAATTGGCTTTCGTCGAGTTTTTTTCATTAGAATACCATTTTTCCATCTATCGATAATTATTTATAATTCTATTTTTCACTTCTATAAACAATCCCGTGTGTCAATTAACCTTATTCTTTCCCTTCTTTTCTTCTCCCATTAGACTTCATTGGCAATATCTTTCTATTTGCCTTTAATATTGCATTTATACTGACGAGCTTGGCAGCGAGGCTCATATTTTAGCCTAAAATCTTTCAAAAAAACTCTCCTGACAATATGCATTTATTTACAAAAAAAAGTAATAAAATGCAACTTAATCGATTAATCTTTCAAGTTGGGGATGATTTATTAGCTTGTGATTTTCTCTATAAATTCTCAACTTTCCAGTTTATTAGATAAATATTGCGGGTACTCGAGTTTGTCGATTCTTGAGTCTATAAAAATTGGAGATTTTTATGTCTTTGAGCTTATATTGGCTCGAGACGTAAATCGACTGTTTATTAGCTGTGTGAATGTATGATGCATCGGAGGAAAGAGAAAGAAAGGAAGGACAATAGGAGAAAGCACAAGTGATCTAGTCGTGCGAACCTTAAGGAATTTAAGGACTTTAATGTGCCTTGTAGCGCATATTACGATCGGCAAATAAAGTGACTATTTACCAACACAGCCCTATTAACGTTTGCAAAGGTCAGTCATACGAATTAGTTTCCGTAGTAACAATTTCCCTCACCAAATCTCGACGTGGCAATTTACTTTGACTATTTACACTCTGCTTACGCTTCGCATAAGCTACAACTCGTGCAAAAACCAGCATATCCGGCGTCTTTCGAACTCGGCATGAATTACCTCAAAGCCTCGAAACAGCATCTATACTTTTCCCGCGAAGCGCCCCAACAATGTTCGAGGTAGGAAATTTTCCCGATTTCAACACGCGAAAGCCTGTTATACAAGAAAACGAGTTTCTCAATCGGCCGCTAATGCGTGCACTCGCTAAGACTCTCTAATAATAGCATTTGGAAGAGGCCTCAATTAGAGGCGCGCAACCACCCAACGCGCGTACATCGGAGGTCGGCTCGCGTAATCCAGACTCGCCAGGTGGGCGCGAGGTTGGCAAGAGTACGAGGAGCGGGGACGAGGACGAGGAGCAGGAGGAGCAGGAGGAGCAGGAGGAGCAGGAGGGAGGATGGAGGAGGGAGGATGGAGGGATGGAGGGACGGAGGAGGAGCACGAGGAGGTAAGGGGGGAGGGAGGGAAGGGGGTCACGCACAGACGGCTCATTTCCGCGTTTATGGCCTCTCCCTCTCGTCGTAAAGTCCGCAAGCCATTATATAATGACCGGCGGCGCTCGCACGGCGGCTCGTGTTTCACGAGCATCGCCAGAGAGAAAGTCGTTTGTGTGGGCAGGTGCGGGACCGGCGCCATTTTGTCTTGGCGTGAACGTCGTGGTGGGGCTTCGAATTTTCCCGCGGTTTTCGCCCGGACAAAGGACCCTCTTGCCCGAGGTGGAGACGAGCTTCGAGTGCTTGAAGCAGCGGGCGACTGTCACCCCTGCGTACCCTGGTTTTCGCGCGATCTATTAGCGCGATCTGGGACGGGGAGGGGGGAGGGCTTTAAACGAAAGTCGCGAGATGATGGGCCAAGTACTCGAAAATAGTTGCGAAAATAGGTGCCCTAGGCGTCTTTGTAGCGACGGTATAGTCACGCCACGGATTTATGACCGATTTTGCTCAGTCAAAGTGTACACGGAGCCACTTCAACTCGCTACGGCATTATTTTTCTTGGTAGCTGGTTTTATACAGCAGATGCAAGTCGAGAAGAGAAGAGCGAGGGACTGGCCAAACGCACCGGTTCTAATTGCTTATCCTCGGTCAACATGGCGCACGAGAATTACACTCTTAAGAATGATTAATTACGCGCTTTTAATAAAACTAACGATTTTGCCAAAGCACCTCGGACAGTTCGTCGTACGGGGAACTCATCGTGGACAGGCACTTGAAAGAAGGAAGCCAATTGTTCAGAACTACCGGGATTGCCAATTCACATGATGCTCATTACGCATCGTTAATGGCCGCGTGACAATTGTCGTCGAGACGCGCGAGCCCAGTGCACATGGGACCCCGTCGTTTGGCTTACGACGAAGGCGCGCACACATTGCACTTAAGCCCCAGCAAAATAATCCAATTCTCGTGTGCGCAACGCCCGATATACGCAGGGGCCACGAGGTTTGAGAGGCGATGCAAATCAATGGCCACGCCCACGTAGTTGGGAGACGGGAGGGCGGCCGACAAGTGGATGAGATTGATAAGCGAAGACATCGGGCGACACTCTTCTGAAAAAAAAGGGAAGGGCGGCCCTGGATTTGGATGGGGTGGGGTTGGGGAAAAGGAGAAATTGCCGATGATCCGTCGTCGAGGTCTTGGTCGCCCTTTAAAAGCCCTCGCTCGCCACTCACTGCTGCCCAATCATCGAATTTATCGGGTTTCGCGCCGACTGATGTCACGGGCAATTGACCTCGGCAGCCTCGTCCGCGAGGAGCCAATGGCTCTAAGGTCGTGCCCGACTTTACATGCCGAGACGGCCAACGCCGCCTGGGCCCGGTTATGCGAGCTGCCGTCCACCCCACAACAACAACCCCCCCGCTCCCCCCTCTCCTCTGCCGTGCCCGTCACGCATAAATAATGCACATGGGCGGTTTGTCCTTGAGGCGAGGGAATTTCGGTGGCTGTGGCCTACGCGAAACGGTTCCCGAGGACGCCCGAGACGCCGAGCCAAGCAGCAGCAGCAGCACTGCTCCGCGGCCTAGTACGCCGATTAGCAATTAAAAGCGGACGGGGCGTGGAGGGAGGGGGGGCGACAGCTGGTTGGTAGCCGAGGTAGAGAGAGTCGTGAGCGGCATACTATTGTCCGAGTTGGCCAAGTGCGAAGTCGCATAGCGCGAAGCGCCTCCGTGATAGCGAGCCGACAGGAATAGACACTCTTATCGACTGGGCGATTGGAAGCGGGGCCGAGGGGGGAGGGAGGGATCCTGACCTCGGCCCGACCTCTGGCCGTACGTGGACGCACGCGGGAGTGAGTCATCGGGGGCCCTGGTGGCGGGCCCCGGTGCGCCGTAGCGGAAGGTGAAGCGACATCTGCAAGCGAGTCATGCTCGCGCGAGACAAGCCAACGGGATGCCGAACACGTATGCATAAATCCCCGCTGCCTCCCGTTCCCTCTCCCTCCGCGCCTCCGCTCCCGCTCCCTGCCACCACCTTTTTTAGGCTCTGCCTCCGAGAGCCGAAGCGCGTCCGCGAGTTTGGGCGTGCGCCGATGCCTCCCTCATTCGTGGATCTTTGCTTCATCTTCTTATTGCGTCATCGAGTCGTGGGAAAACTCATGGTAATTGGCCGCAGCCACGAGATACCCCGAAGAAAATGCAGCCTCTCGTATCATGAGCTCCGCGGTCGGTGCTGGAGGGGGTGGTAGGGGGTGGAGTAGATGAAGAGATTATCCGAATTAGCGGCGAGGAGATATTGACCTGTTTCAAGGCTGACGATACTGTCTCGTTTAATCTGTCGGTGATGTTGTGGCGCCCGAGGTAACGCGGCCGAGCAGCCAAGAAAACAGTATCGCCCCCCACCCCTCCCCCGCCACGGAATTATCAGAATAATATTGGCCATTACCGTGGACCTCGTTACTCTACGTACTTTCTCTTTCGTTGTTGGGCAGTGATAAGCTTCGTGCATCCTCGTGGCTTGGCATAAAGTGCCAATTGCCGGTGTCATATTCAATAATATCGACTGACATTTTGCTGACATTTCGCTGACATTTCGCTGATATCTCGCTGATATTTCGCTGGCCAAGCCATTGTCGATGCTTCGAATTTAAGAGCCGAAGCGAATTGAGCATTCGAGTAAAATAAATGAATCCAAGCTCCGATCAAGTGGGTTATCGCGCTGGATTTTTGCCCCTTAATTCGACGATATCGCCAAGGCAAATTAATTCTCTTCTCTTTATTATAAATCGATGAATAGCGCATTTTTCAGGCTCGATCGTGCAGATCTAATCAGCTGCTGTGATGTAATGCGAGTATCGGATAGCGCTACTCGCACAAGCCAAGTAGCTCCATTTATCCACTTGGCGAAACAAATGTAAAAATGACCGTGCAAAAAGCATTGCCAGCACAGACATTGCATCTCGGGCTCGAGTCTCGGTGCTATAATTTCAGTTTCGCCAAGTAGTAGTAGTAGTAGTGGTAGTAGTAGTGGTAGTAGTAGTAGTAGTAGTGGTGGCGCGTCGGAAGGCTGGAAATTGGAATGAGGCTAGATTCCCTTGCGAGATATCGATTATTTCAATCTTGTTTCGCAGAATGCAAAATTGCACTTTCATTGGAGCGAAGCGGGCTTATAACGCGAAATTATTCAAGAGCCAATGACTTTCGAGCCGATCGAGCGTTCTCACAGCGATCGATGAGTCATAGTGCCACTGCAGGTCCCACTTTGGAAACAAACTCGCCAATAGCCCGAGCACAAAGGACCCCGACGACGCCTCGCCCCAACAGGCTATCGCCATCCTCCCCCACCCTCCCGCAACACAAACAATCCCCCCCGCCCCTCGTCCCCCACTCCCACCGCGGACACCGCTCGAGCCGTCCCGTCGCATCCCCGCGGAGGCGAGCGTCTGTTCACCGGGAGGCGATTGCATCGGCGGAGATTTCGGCCTCGCCATATGGTGTCGGCATGCGGCAATTTCGAATTCCTCGTGCCGGCGGCTCACCACCGACGGAGACAAAAACGCCGTGGCTGCGCAAGGGATAAAAAGGGACAAGAGAAAATAGGATGGAATGGAGGCAAGAAAAAGTGGAGCCACGTCGACTCATCTTTCCTCTCGCTCACGCCGCCCGTACGCCCCCCCACCCCCACCCCCCGCACCTATTCCGCCACCGTTCTCGAGTTTCCGCCAACCCTACCCCTACCCCCGCCCCCGCCCCCGAGCGCTCGTCCTCCCAGTCAGATATGCAGCACCAACCAGCTCATCTCCGAGCGCCGGCAGCAGCTGATGACGAACTGCCGACCTCCCGACTCCCTCGCCGCCCTCACTACCTCCTCTTCCCACCACCCCCCTTCCCTCCTTCCACCACCCCCCACGCGAAGCCTCCGCGAGCTTTTGCACCCTCGCCGCTGCCGCAACAGACGGCGAGGTTCGAGTCCCTGCGACTATTCATTAGAAAGTGGCGACGTTGCCTTTGGCAGAGTGATCCTGCATGTCGAAATCCTCCCGACCTCTCCTCGTAGTATCCCCTCTAACGAGGCCTGTTATTCGATCGAGCTGCGGGTATTAAAAGCGGCCGTCTCCCTCGGCTCGTTAAAAGGTAGCGAACAACAACAGTGACTCCAAGCCTAAATAGATCGTCGGGGACTCGCCTACGAGCAATTTCGCCCGGGTAAAAAGCATCTTTCGCCTTTCTTAACGGCGCGGCGGCTCTACGTGTGTGCCCGGAGTTGGGGGGTGGGGGTTGGGGGGGGGACTCGAAATACGGAGGAGCGCATAAATTAGATGGGCGGGAGCGCATCTCGCGAGACGAGGAGGAATTAGACCTCGAGGGTTAAATACCGTTGTTATGCGTGCATGTGTAATTACCGAGAAATTACAGACGTTCGACAAGCGTCTGATGAAAGGAAGGATGTTGTCTATCATCTTTACTTTAATAGCGCTTCGTTTTATTATAAAATGCATTACCTGCTTTAGAGCCATCGGCATCCCCCCCACCCCGCCCCGCTCGCTCCAACCACGGTCGCCGCGTTCTTTTTTTCCCCCTCCTCCCCTCTTACGCTCTCTCGTATCGCAAAATAGCTCGCGTACATTCGTGGCTCCTTCGGAGGTTATCGAGAGGCTCGTCGACACAGCGCGCTTTCTCTACCATTTGTTTACAAAACTAACAAATACCTGGAAAATTTAACGAGGCTCTATTTACACGAAGCCGCTTATTCGACAGACACAAGGCACTAAAAGATAAGGCTGCTCAGTTGGGAGATCAAATTTATAATAATTTTTATAATAAGGCTCGTATTGAATTTAAATACGCATTATCAGGATGCGGGAAGTCGCGCTCCATCACCTCGGCGCGCAGCCGCACTACGCGTGTCCACGCTTATTATTATTATTTAAGGAATTGCCGCGTGAAATGTGCCGGCCGTAAACAAATTAGATTTTTGCGATTAGCCCTATTTATAGAATGGCATTATTATTGCAAGTCCTCGTACTCCCCTCCCCGCACCTCCGTGCATTATAGTTTATTAAATTTACTGCTTACGCTCGCACTTAGAAACTTTTTATTCCTTTATTTGAGCGTCAGGCCCGCGCCAATGTGGAATTCTCGGATGCTGCGGGGCACGTGAAATGCGGCGAGTGTGATTTACACATTGCAAACATTTCGTCTGATATTTTAAGCTACTTAGACATAATGTCTTTAAGGCTAGTCTATTTCCATCCAAATGGAGCTTGCGTTACGGAATACCAACACACGCCTAACGCGAGCTCACGCTACTTACGTGCCAGCACTTAAAAAAGGCAAATAATTCGCAAATACAGGCGTGCGCTCGGCTCCCGGTGCAATCTAAAATTTTATGTAATGCCGAAATTCACGGCCCGAGCACTCGAGATGCAAGTTATACAGGCATCAGCGATGTGTAGTACTCGAGCCACTGAATAATTACATGCCGGCATAAATTCAACGTACACGGGCCATACATACGTAAATGCGTTTTCCTCGTCGCCTAAAAAAGGACGAGCAAAACAAAACGGAACGAGCGCATAACAGACGTCGAATTGCACAACAAGCGGACGAGAATGTCGAAGAGCGTCTCGAGCCGTAAGTGGAGGAGGCGGCGGTGGAGGGAGGGAGGGAGGGAGGAGGGGAGTAGGAGTAGGAGGGCGAGGACGGGAGGCGGGAGGGCAGGAGGAGTGGAGCGGCGAATGATAAATTCCGAGGACGACTGCGACGCGATGGGGGCAGAAAACGAAGACAGAGAGAGAGAGTGAGTGAGAGGGGACACGAGGAGGTAAAAGAAGAGACGATAGAGGAAACGACAAGGAAAGAGATATGGAGGAGGTCGACGACGTCGGCGATTCGTGGAGTGGGTCAGGAGAGGAGAGACAGAGAGCGAGATGGGGAGCGAGATGGGGAATGAGTATGGGTGAGTGAGTATAGGGAGTAGGGGTGAGTGGCGGTGGAATGGGTGGGGGGAGGGGGGAGAGATAGGCGTATGTTACATTCGCCCACGCGCCCGTTTATTTATACGCGCGTCGTCGCGGAGGAATCGTATCGCGGATTTCCCTCGCCTCTCTGCCGGCCTCCTCTCCCATCGCTTCCTCTCTCTCTCTCTCTCTCTCTCTCTGCACCGCTTCTTTTCTTTAATTGCGTGAGTGCGTCTAGTGGCCCTTCCGAATCCATTCTTTTCTTTGTTCGCCGCGTGTCGACGAACTCTGAATGGCGCTTGGCATTGTCGAGGGCTCGACGCGTGTCCTTACCGGCATATTTTTTCCAATTGCGTAACTCCAGACATTCGAAAGGGACAGACGCGTGTCGCGAATTTCCCGACATAATCCGACCGAATCGGCGCTTTGCTCTATTTTTACGAACGCTCACGAAGATTATCGTTGCGCCAAGATATAAACGCGGTCGGGTTCGTTAGCCAAGTGCATTGGCGCTGTTATTATTATCGCGTCAGATAAACTACGATAAATTGTCGTATCGGATAAATGAGGGGGGGGGGTGTTTATTAGGAGGCCACTGGCTTACGGGAGTGAGGAAAATTTTCGGTGCCATTGAACGAGTTAATTTACCGATCGAGCGCAACTTCCTCTTTAAGAATTACGTATTCTTCGATGCTAATCTCATCTCGAATGGAGAAAAGCTAATTCGCAGGAGTGGAGGCTGTTACGCCTCGTACTTTCAAGTGTACTCGTTACCCGTTTATGAAAAAGTTGCACCCAAGCCTACAAGATTACGGGAGATTTTTGATAGAAAAGCGCAGTTACATCGAGTCAGCTGGAGTGTGTAACGTGGAATCTGGTTATTCGCGCTATTCCGACTAATTTATGCGACGGTGAAAACCAGCCTCGAATTCACCTGCGAATTCCCCGGATATTGTTGATTTTCTGCGCATATAGCCGAGCGACTTTATTTAACGAGTCGAGCCTAAAGTCCGACTTCCCGTCAATTACCGCCAGCTTCTTGAAAATATAAAATCGAACGTATAAAAATGGCTCTCCTACGTCATTATTATTCCAGCGTACCCCGTTGACGTCCTCGCGGGCATAAGGTTATGATGAGCCACTTAAGATCCATCAAACTTTGCGCGAAACAGTGCCAAGCAGCAACGACGACAAGGACATCGACAGCAGGCAGACATTCACGAGAAAGGGAATAGAAACGGTGAAAAAGGAAGAAGCTTCGGCCTATTGTGAATTTCATTATGCATAATAAATTCGCGGCAGTAACGAGAACTCCCGAGTACGAAACAAAGTTGCAAAATAAGAAGAGAGCAAGAAAGGGGAGAAGATGAAGAAGGAAGAAAAAAATCCTCTTTCTCCTCCTCGCACGTCGTAATTCTCCCCTTAACGTTTTCCTCTTTCACAAAAGGTAATTCCTGCCTTCCTCTTTTTGCCAAGGGAAAAGGAACGAGTGAGCGAGTGTAGGTGCGCGCGTGCGTCTGCGCGCGCGCGAGAGAGAGAGAGAGAGAGATAGAGACTCGAGAGGATACGTGGGTGTACATCGTTTGTCTCGCTCCTTAAGGGGATCGTGCGCTCTGTTGCAGTAACGAATATACGCTCGTGCACGTATACACCCATACGCACATGCACGTGCGCTTGCCAAGTATGTTAAACTCGCGTTACGAGTCTGGAGATCACTGGATCAGATACGCCACGGCACATGGTATATATACACCTACCTATTGGAAGAAAAAGCGAGAGAGAGAGAGAGAGAGAGAGAGTATATATACATGTCTACCAATCTTCTTTTAAAGTGATGGAGGTGTATAAAGGGATAAATAAAGAGAGAGAGAGAGAGAGAGAGGGGGGGGGGGATGGAGGGAGAGACAGCGAGGAAGAAAACCGGCTAAACCGGTTTTCATCTCCTCGACTCGATGCCGACGTCGAGAGGAGCAACGAGCCGGTTTCAAGCGAGACTGGTTTTCATTAAACGGTTGCAACCTCCACCTCCTCCGTCTTCGTCTCCGTCTCGCTTCATCTCCGTCTTTCCTCCCTCCCTCTCTCTCTCCCTCTCTACTTCGCACTATAGTTGAAGAAGCTGTAATATACTTCATAGGCTTCTAAGGTGTCATTTTGTCAAGTTGAACGCGATGAAAGTGTGACAAACATTAAGCCTAGAGTGCTATCTACCGTGAGTTTATCTACTTTTTCGGAATGCCGAGCGCTCCATTAGAAACTGTGCAATTTATTAAGTGGCCGAGCGGCAGTATAATTCGCGGCATTAGAAATTATTTCGTTTCGAAGGCAAAATTATGAACGTGCGTAATTTGAAATTGGCCGAGGCACTAATGACCTTTTGAAAAGTCCGTTCTCATTCCCCCCTCCCCTCCCCAGAAAGAACCATTAAAAAATTCACGTTTATTATTGCTGAAGAAAAAGTTTCGAGTTCTTTAATAGCGCTATTAGTCATTTTATTGAGGCCTGCGATCTATAAATTTTACAATAATTACAAAGTCATTTTGTACTTTATTACGTACCACTAGTTGAAGGAGAAATTTAATAAAGACTTCTTATTGATAAGCGTAATAATAATATTGAGCGGAGAAAAATTATTGTTTACCGCGGCGAGCCAATGCAATTAATAATTATGAGATTATGGTTATTTGGTACTAAAGAATTGAAGTAGATCAAATTGAAAAGTTGAGTGTCGAGGCATTACGTGGCTCGCCATTAGACCGAATCAGTTCAAAGCCAATTTCAGTAATTTCCCTCCCATTAGCTCGAGGAGAGAGAAACATTATTAAGCGCACTCGTTTTATTATGATGTAGCGCTAATGCTGAATTATATTGTCCTGTTGGTGTGCTTGAAATGGGGGGGGGGGGGGGAATTGAAAAATCTGGCGTTGTCGTTGAGATGATTTGAATTTGACTCACTCGAGTGCCTCGTAGCAGCGACGAATATCGATGGACTTGAAATCGAACTGGAAACTCGAATGTTCTTCTTACCTATAACAGATAAAAAGCATACAACTAAGCTTAAGGATAATAGATGGTTATCAAGTTATATTTGTGATGAGGGAAGAGAGAACAAAAAAAAAGAAGCTACACGTAAAGTTTTTGTTTCTGCTCTTTTTCCGTTTACATTATTATTTTACATGTAACATTAGTTGGCTGACCCACCAGCTAAACGTCATTCGCAGCGAACACTCGCTATATGTCATTAACTACATCATCAAACTCTTCCCAAATTCTTCCACAGCGGTCGGCAATTAATTCTCTGGTGACTCTCTCGCTCCGAGTTTACTTTCATTTAGGAGGAAAGTTCCGTTGAAGAGAAGAAACGAGGCTCCGAATATTTCGGGCCGACGCACTTTTTTTCCCTTCTCATCGACCGTACAAGCTGCTGCACCAATCTCACTCCCGATCTTCTTATCGATCTTCTTCAAAATGCACTCGCCCGAGGAGCCGGCCATTTGCATCCCGAGCCATATTGGGCGGGAGGGGGGCTGGGGGTGGGGGGCCGAGGTCAAGGTGCGAGAAAAAATAAGAGCGAGAGGAAAGAACGCGGCGGGGATACGTGGGACGCCAAGCGATTTCGTTAGCCGAGCTCAACTCCCTCTTAATTTCCATTCAATTTAAAATTATGATAATGAGCCTCGATTGAACGCCCGCACCCCCCGCCTTCCCCACCCCGTATTTACGGGGCGCAAATCAAGTGTGCGAGCAGCTTGTGCGAACGCATCTGTGCGCGCCTGCGCTCCACGGCACATAAATCACATTGCATTGATGGCCTCGTGAAAATAAACGCCTTTTTCTTCTCGGCTCCGTCTGGAATTCGAGGCGGATTTTAAAGACGAGAGTGCATTGGAATAAATATCCCCGGAGTGTTGCAACAAACTTGTTGCGCGGAAATTGCGAAAATTCACAGGCGCGAGCGATCGCGGGGCGAACGGCCGGCGACATCCGAGCCTCAATATAATAATGATCATCTCGACTCAATGATCCATCGATCGATTCTCCGCTCCGCAGATTCGGAAGTCCCGTGTAAACAAACGTCGGATAAATGTCCTCGGTGAACAATAGGTCCTCTTCTTACCTCGTTACTCCCTCATTTTAGCGATCGGAAGGGCGCTCGGCTTGCCTTAACGTAGCGGCAAATCATTTTCTCATCGTCTCGAAGGACGAGGAAAAAGAAGCGCATCGTCCAGAGGATGAAGGGAAAAAAACGCTCGAGACTCCGGTGTAATAAAAATCTCCGGGTGTAAACAAGCCCTCGGCTTTAAATTCTCGTCCGCGCTCGGCCTCACGGTAATTATACAACACAATTTCGCGGGTGATAAAGCGCGCGGATTTATTTTCGTCAACGAACGCGGCCAAAGTTTCTCTGCCCTTTCCTCCCTCCCACCCCCACCATCACCAATCCCGCCGATACACCCGGTCGCTCTGTCACTCCCTTGGATCTCATCGTCGCCTGGGTTTGTTTCATTGTCCGGCATCGCGTGAAATTCCCGGCCGATGAAAGCGACGAGGGCCGGGAAAATGTTGGCCACCGGCCAGACATCCGGCGATAAATTATTTATCTTTATCGCATAATCATGAGACGAGCTGCCTGATACATAGCAGCTGACCGGCCATTCTTGCTTCTACATGGCGTCTACTCCTCACAACCCGCCCCCGCGTCCACCACCGCCGCCGCCTCCTCCTCCTCGTCACCTCCGTCTCTGTCACCTCATTTTTATCTGTTTTTTGCTTTGTTTTTGCCTCGACGACTACGACGACGACTACGACGACGACGACGACGACTACGACGACGACGACGGCGGCGACAACGACCACGACTTTTACGATCTCTCGCTTTATTTCTCGATCATTTTGGAGGCGCTCCTTTTTATTTTCCTCCGGAAAATCTTGCCCTTGGTCAGAATGAAAATAGTACACCTTACGTAGAATGCCTTTTATTTGCTCTCCAAATAGCTCTTCTTATATATGTGTGAGGACATGCTGCTTGAAATGCGCATGAGAAGGACAGATACATTAATGAAATATTTATAACGCTTATCTGACCTAGGCAATCCTTATTGTGTACTATACATTATTTATCTGTGTTGGTAGGTGAGTTAATAAAGTTTGCTCATTCAATAAAGTAGACAATGTTTTGGTAATCTAAATATTCTTCGTAATATCGTCTTGGGTATATATGGCAATTAAAAGTTCGGGAGAGCATTTAAATTTCAAATGTTATCCTTAAAGTGCGCATAATTCGCCAGATCACGATAAACTCGGCGCATGTAACTATGACAGAACAACTGAATTCTCGTTTAATTCGTAGGCGCTGTTAAAGAGCGTAAAATCTTAATTTTCGTTATTATTTGCAGTTATTCTTTTAATAAATAATTCTCATTGATAATTTTATGGTTAACGGTTTGTTTTTCAACACAGATGTATCCGGCCTCGTATTCCGTATTTAATTTACACTGAATTGAGCGGAATTAAATATGCGTAGTAGAATCTGATGAAATGAATCTGATAATCAACGACGATTTCACACTAACGTAAGAAGTAGGCAAATGGTTGACTATCCATTGCTACATACAAAGTTTTAGTATCAAAGTGAGAATGTAGTTGTATTATCGTCACGTTGCGCTTGTAATACATTTTATCAAGGGAGTAAAGTGCGCTAAATTATTGCACCGAGTAGTGAAAATGTTTTAGAAACACGACAGAGAGAGAGAGAGAGGTGTTTTTAAGTAATGCGAGTTATTAATAAATTCCTCGTGAAAATTAAGCAGTGGCGAGTGGCGTTGAAAAAATTCATACTCGATAAACGGGAATTACTTTTATTTTGCCAGACAATACGACTCAGCAACCCCCTTCGCCCCTATAAATAGGCATTATCGTGGCAAATGGTCGTAAAACTAGACAGCAACTCTCTCCAATACCAGCCCATTTATTATTAAATAAGCGTTCAGTTGAGCATGCGCTCAGCTCTGTCGGGATGCTGGGGGCAGGAGGGCCGCGAGAGCAAGTAGTCGTAGAGGAAGAAGACGACATGTTTTTCATCGTGTACATCTATTTTCAATTAGCGCGCTCAGGAGTAACGCACGAAAATCTGATTTGGCCGATTCAATAATCCATTCGGGCTATCTAATTACAGCTGTCAGGCAAGCCAGGATAATAGAGCGGGCTGCATGTTTAATTTGCACTGACGCTTCGAAGGAGCGTAAAATTACATTCGTAGGTAGCGCTCGGGGCGCGCGGGTTTCTCGTTTTAGCCGAGCTGCGCGTATAATTAAATAACGGATTTGGAAATTTGGCGGGTAGGTGTCGCGAGGCGCGCGGGCCCCTCATTATTATTTCAAGTGACGGTCTGGCGCTCCTAATCGATTAAAGTTATGACAATTGGACGCGATTCGCTCGGCGCACGAGCTATAAATAAGCGGAGAGCCGATCGGGCAGCGAAGCTTATTTTTAAATGCCGCAGCGAAAGCTTCCAATGCCTCTCTCTCTCTCTCTCTCTCGGCAGACTGCGACCACGGCGAGTCTAAGCAATCTCGGGGGGTCCCTATCTGCTGACAGGATCCCAAGAATATATATCCGCCTATTTATAAGCGATCGATGATGATTACGA
>JAPYYT010002685.1:0-26691 GCA_030522565.1 Ceratosolen corneri | reverse complement strand
TGACCGTTTAGTCTTCAGTCAATAGCACTCTTTTTTAGTCTCTACATTTGTCGCGCATATTTATTCGTAAACACCGAGGGTCTTATTACTTGGCGAAGGAGAGACGGTTCGCTTATTATACGGATTCCTGAACAAAATAAAATATTATTTTTATTATAATTATATACAAAAACATACAAACAACCTTATTTAGAAACAATTACATTCATTAATTTTATAATTACATTCATTAATGGAAATCAATGTTATATTTTAAATGAAAATCATATTTCTTAAATAATAACATGCAAAATTAACAGAATATTGGAAATGATATAATTTTGTATGCAAATTGACCTTAATATTACGTATACATTTAAAAATCTTTACTGTCATTTTGACGATGTGCATCTAGAATTTTATGATTTCTATTTAAATAATTTGTTATTCTTCATAGATATTTGCAATATTTATATCAATATATATATGTTAATTAAGGCGATCGTTTTAATGATTTTCTCTATAAATTTATATTCCAACAAAATCTGCTTTGTAAATTATTTATTATTTGACATAATAACGAACAACATTGTTGGAAATAGTAAATTTGATTACAAGAGAATTGAGGATACTAATAGACATATATAGTTATATAAATAAATAAATCGTTCTCATTTCATACGTATGATTAATTATAATCTAAATCTCAACTATTATCTGCATTAATGATGGTAGTCAGTGCTCCATAAATGGTTATTCAAATAATATTTTAACTATCTATTTGGATATTAGACTTTAAAACTTTAAGGATCCTTTCATTATTTTGAAAGCAAATTAATACTTGGAAGCTTATTTCTGTTCTTTAAGCTGCTTAGTCTCATTACTATACATTCGAATTTCAATAAATGTACTTCAAAATTATTGAATATTTAATATTAAATTCAAAATCAATTTAAACGTTTCACATGGTAACGAAATAATTAACAAATGCTGATTTGAACGATTTTAATTTTATTATTATAATTTTTTAAAAATAAGGAGAAAAGATGTAATTATATTAGTTTTAGTTATACGCAGAACTACTTTCTTAAATTGTATAGAAAATTTTAGAACAGTGAAATAAAAGTATGCCAAAATATAATATTAAATTAAATTAAATATTAAATTACATCAGTATAAGTAAGTAAATTTATAACTGATAAAAATAATTTTCATTCATATAAATCAATATTTTGATGATTTTTAACGATATGTATCAGGAACGACATCATTGATGAGCCGAAAAAGTTGTGTATAAAAGAGTAAGGATTATCTAGAAAAATCCATTTAATATAACAATGAATCCATAAACTATGCTTAATACATATTGTCTGCTTATTTATATTTATATTCTATATTTATCCTCAGAGCGAGTATGTATTCTTAAATAAATATTTTTTGTATTTAATTTTATATATACAGTTGCGTGAGAATTTACATTTATGATTATAAATATTTATGAACTAATTATATATTATGTAAAATTTATAAATTAAAATTAACTACAGTGCCTTTATTCTATGGAATTATTTAACAAGTTCAAACGTAGAATATTTTTCTAATTGCCTTTACCAAAATTCTCATTAGTACATATAATTTAATCAATACAGAAACTTAAACCCTATTAGTAGATATAAAATGCAAAATACATATAAGTAAAATAAATGTTGTATACTTAAGTATACGATATTGTTTAAATTAGAAAAAGAACACATATTTTTATAACAAATATAAATTGCAAAAAAATTATCGTAATTTGTATGTAATTTGAATTAAAGGACCATTTAATATTTATATAATATTTGGAAATATTTTATGAAATATAAATGTATTATAATCAAAAATATTTAAAAAATAACTATGTAGTGTTAAATATATTTTTACAACAATAATTATAAATTCATTCAATTCATATATATATATATATATATATATATATATATATATATAATGCACTTTATCAAGCGCTAAAAAAATAACAATACAATTGTAAAAGATAAATAATTTTATATTTAGTTGTAATGCTTGAAAGCTTACAAATAATGTCATAATAATAATGTAATATTGTAAGGGGAATTTCGCTTATGTAAATATTTGAATAATTTAAAATCTAAGTCATTTTATAATATTTTCAAATTATAATATTTTCTTTGTCTTATATTAAATGGATATTATATAAAATTTGGCTTTATTCAATAAAGCTGCTAAATATAAACTATTACATAAAAAAGAAGAATAATTTTATTCACACTTATGAATTTAAGGTAAGTCCAGAATAATGAATCCGGACATTTATGGATAATTTGGAGGATTAGTAGGGAACAGAACATTGAGCAACTTCTCAAAATTATCAAAGAAGTAAGAATAGTATTACCTGTTATTAATCATCGATCATTTATGATTCTTAAAGCTTTCTTTTAAAAATTTACACGCAATTAATATTAAATAAATATAATAATTACAAATATAATAAATAGATGCATACAAATACAAATTAAAGTAGCAAAGTATTCAAAGAATGAAATTCAGTATTTTTAAAAATACGAGTCAAATATATGAGTTTCTTGCGTATGTGTCCTGTGTATATTTCGCATACAGTTTCTATGGTATAGAACACGAAAATATGATTAAAATAAGAAATTTAAACACAATTTCATATTATACGAAATTGTTAATAAATGTATAAATATATTTTGCAAAAAATATATAAAGTAGACAAATAAATAAATTTTTTTCCATTAACGTGTCCTTTATAAAACTCTGGGCTGAATATTTAGACTCATATCTTATTAATATAATCAAGAATGAAGGTTTGTTTAATAATAGAAAAGGCAATAGATAAGAAAATAGGATATATAAAATTTGAATAAGCTTGAACGAAAATATATTTGACTCAAGGTAGTGTAATAAACGCTATTTAATTCATCATTTTATCTTAATCTTGTTACAAAATATTGCAATCTCTATGCTATAATGAAATAAACATGTCCTTCATAAGAATATACGACTTATCTCCAGTGTTTGTCTCTTTCCTTTCACATTGGATCATTGATAGAAATTATGACACGCATAATATTTATACAATAATCGTAGTTCAGTATAAATACATTCTTTTTAAATTATTATAAAATCAATAATACACACAAATTTATAATAATAAGATTCTAATATAAAATCAGTAATTGATAATTATCAACGTTCAATCAAATTGCTATTGTATATATATATATATATATATATATATATATATATATATGTGTGTGTGAAATGAGAATTCATGTTAATAACTGAAAAAATATGTAAACTACTGATGTATGAATATTCTTTACATATGTAGAGAATGAAATAGTGAACTAATACGATTTACATATGTAGAGAATGAAATAGTGAACTAATACGATACGACTTTGAACTTACGCAACAAAAATGATATTTTAGAACTCTTTGGAACAATCTATAATCATACGAATCCGTATTCTGTCTCTTATAATCGCTTCCTATATAGTGACAACTTTCTAGACAAAATTTAGAAAATTCAATGTCGTAGGTTTGGTAGGCTTTTCTCATGCCTTTTTTCCACAAAACGTTCCATTTAATCCGGAAATGCAAAAATTGTTATTAATTTAATCCAATTTATATCTTCTTAAATTATTCTTGAGAATCGTGTATTAGTAAATATTGGTAAAGTTTATTCGAATCTCAATTATTACATTACTTTTTCAATTTCTTTATACTATCTTTTCTAATAAGTTTAATATTAGATACCACAAAATAATAAAACAAGAGAAAGTTACATAAAAGTTATGAAGTTGGTTTTCATTTTCATTAATTTTTTTTTAAGTAAGATAAACTTTATTTTATAAATTTTTTATTTTTTCATACTTGGGTATTAATTACTGCTCGAATATCTACAAATAGTTAAGGTAATATTTGTATCCAATAGTTCTAATAAGTGCCTAATAATCTTCGTATATTTTCCGCAACACACAATTACTTCATTAAAGCTGTAAATCACGCCTCTGGCTTCACGTTCTTAAGAAGATTCGAAGGGTCCACGAGCTTGTTCACTACGTGAAACTTTGATCGTCTCTGTAATAAGGAGTAACAGAAAGAGAGATGCTGATATGAAGGCGGGTGATTTGATAGAGAGCGAGAGAGGAAGATATAAGCTGTTGAAATTTAGCAAAGTTGATTAACGCGTTAATGAGGTGCCGAGCAGTTATTAGCATCTGAACTTTACATTTCCAGGCTGACACGCTCCAAGTTTCCATAAAGAAAAAATAAAACTGCGGCTTCCTTACAATAGGATATTATATTAAATGAGGATTGGCTATCAATATTTAAAAAAGCACAAATTAAAAGAAATTCGAAAATCATAAAAGGAAAGCCAAATTAGCATTACTTCAAATATTCAGCTGATAAGACTTTAAAAATTCATGTCTTGAATTTGAGTAAAATTATTGCCATGTAAAAAAACATAATTGAATTTTTTTTTACATTTTTTTAAAAAAAGACATAATCGAAAAAAACATAGTTCTTTTAAAAACAGATTGAGAAATATTGATATGGCGTTATAATTTCAAAGTCAATGAAACAGAACGATGTAATGATAATTTTTCATGTATGTCAAAAATATGTACAAATTTTTATAAAATGATTAATAATTAATAATGAACATAATACGTGTAAATATTTATAAAATGAAAGTAACTCCTAATTATTCAGAGGTAGTCAAATTCCAATTAAAGTATATATTATTTTCTTTTTATTTAAATATATTATAATGATATAGGCTAACAATATTTCTTTCTATTCATGTTACAGGTAAGTCTCTCAGCCGACGTAATATATACATTGAAGCACCCACAATTATACTCCAGTATCCAGAAACGTACGATATACGATTTGTATAATATATCATATTAATTGTCTGAAACGGTATATTAAACAAAATCAGTGTTAAATCAGTATAATAGAAAATCTATTCTCTATTGCATGTACTTAAAACCATTAGATTGGAATTTATACGAATAAATGTAATTACTATTTTTATCGGTTTCCGTACATTTTGTGATACTCTGTGACATTTAAATTTATATATTGAGTATTTTGTTGAAAGAAGCGTTGTTTTTCAGGTAAGTTTTACACAAAATTTAGAGAGTCGTCATTGTTTTTCAATCGATATAATAACTATAAATTTATGTAATAATTAAGTATTTTATTTCTTTAATAGTATAAATCATAGATCTTTTTATTGGTAACATTTTCAATACAATTATTAGGCGACTATAGCTATTTACTAATGTATAACATGCAATTAGATATTATAAAAAAATCATCGTTTGTTAACAAAATTACCCTTGAATGAATTTTTATATATGAATCATGATTCATGACTGAATTTTATTTACAATTATATGCATTAATGCGAATGTCATAATTTAATTTGAGTCAGTTGGACTCATTTGGAGTCAGTTAACTATTCCAAAATAAAATAAAAAAATATTTTGTCACAAAGTAACTAAATCTATCTCTGAATAAATAGTATAGGGTTAATAATTATTTATTAACTAATTAGTATGTAATATGTAAAATGTAAAATTATTTCGAATGTAGTAAATAATAGATAATAAATTTAAGAGATCTTAAAAGCTTCAATTTATAGAAATTGCTAAAAATTGTGTACATTATTAAAATTGATTAATAATTTATATCATTAATTGATATGCAGAGAGATCCAATGATTGATGAGTATACTATATTTCCATAATTATTAGATTGTTTATTAGAGAAAATATTGAAATCTACTTACAGAGATAATAAAAAATTATAACAAAACTCATATTAAATATCTAGAATATAAAATAATTTTAGATCACGTTAAAGAAATGATGTAATATTAAATAATTATTAAAAATAATTAATAAGTCAATTAGTTTTCATAATGGGTTCTCCATACTATAAATCGACTTTATAAATAAAATTAATAAAATTTTCAAAATTGTTCCAAACATTTTCTTTAACGCCAATTCTCTGCTTTTACCTGAAAGGTTTCCTATTTTCATTTAATATTTTTATCTAAAATTATTAGCAATTTTACTTAGTAATCCAAGATTGCAATAAGACATTATACTCTAAAAAGTAAAGATATAAATTTAGTATGAAATACCGTAAGCGAAGACAAATTTTTACATAATATTGTTCGTGTTTATACGGAATATTAATTATTATAGCGGTTATTAATATTCATGGTTTATTTCCATTTTAATGTACATTAATAATAAAGAAAACTAATTACCGAAATAAAATCGAAATAAACTTAAGCATCTTATAATCAGATAACCAAATTCTCTAATACATATCAGCAAGTACCATTTTCATTCGACTTTAATTCCTTCTGTATAAAGTATTGGTAAAATTTGCAATAAGCTCAACGTTTTCGACAATATCAACAGCTCGAAGCTTTTAATACAAAAGTTATTAGAAGTGCGAACATCCGCTCTCTTCCTTATGCCGCTGCATGTTAAACTAGCTCAGCCATTAATCACCTCGACATTACGGCTGTAACTTGACCCACACCAGCTTCCTAGTCCCTCTGCAACCTCCACCGAACACAGTGTGTGCATGCATGTGTGCCTGCATAAGTATATACAGCGCGCACGTGTCGACAACGCTCGACTTCATTTGTTATGCCCAGGTGACACTCAATTATGTCGCGTAAAAGGGTTTAAAAGGAGAAAGACGATGAACTAACTAGTACCACGAAACTTCTCTTAGCAACGCCGTAACTTTCCACCGTATATACGCGTACACAATTTTCTCTCGATCTTGTGCAAAGCGATGCCGGCAATATTACGTGAGAAGGTGAGCCGCGGCGAGCATGATTTCGGTTCCGAATTTATAATTAAGTCTGCTGAGAGGGAAGGGTAAAAGTTCCAGGCACGTTCAATATTTTGGATTGCTCATATCTGATGATTGCACCAATTATTATTTCATTATTTTTCTGTACGGCAAATGTTTTCATTTAACTGCCAAAAGAGTCACCTTGGATTTTCGTTATTTTAAAGTCCTTCTGTACAATTGCATTACGAATTATGTAGGTGTACGTATATAAAATTTGAAGAATTTCAGTTAATAATGAAATATTACTTTATAGAAAATTTTTGAAGCCTACAGAAAACCTAATTAGTCGGTTGAAATTAAAAAATAATGAAGCGTAACTTTGTTTTAAATTACTTCAAAACTGTGTAATATACTTATTTTCAAATAATAAGACCATGACTATACATATTTATGCATTTATTTGTCTTCAATACGATATGTAATTCTCCGTAATCGTAATACGCTTTCTCATATAAAAGTTCTCGTACCTTTTATACAATTTATACTTACAAATTTTGTTTCATAATTTTTTCAATATACTCGTTCGACAAATGAGAATAATTCAATACAGTACGTCAAGTATGATATATATTAAATATTGTTTATATATACTTTTAATACATACATATACATATATATTTTGACAAAAATGTGAATTATAAACTATACAAGCTTCGTATCTTAAATAGCAGCAGTACTATATGAAGCGTTAATAATGAATATTTTTCTAATTAATCAACTTTCATTGTAAATGATGCATAGTAAACTGAATACTGCAAGGAAATATATAATTTTTTACAAAGATATTTTGAAAGTATATCACCAAAGATTATATTACTTTGTTTGCAATATATGTATAAATACTTGTAATCTTAGCGACTAGCAATATTTACGTCCAATCTAATTATCACCAATCAGTGCTAGCTTAACAAGGACAAATAATAAACTTTAATCGAGAACATCAAACGTATGTGAAAATAGTAACAAATTAAAATGGATAATAAGTACTCTTTAATAGTATAAGTGAACAATAGTAAATTCTCCTAATATTCAGAATTTTGTAAATTTGAGATTGAAATATTGAATTATAAGATTATAGATAAGCAATTGAGATAAATACCAATCTATTTATTATGAGAAAGTTTCTTGTTTTACCTATTAATCTATTTATTCACTGTATATTTATACATTTCAATTTTAATAAAATCACTCTCAAATATATAGCGACATCTTTATGAATTATTAATTCAAGCTTATGCATGCGAGTTAAATATAAATATTATACAGGAAATACTGTCGAATTCATAACATATTATGAACACTATAATATTACTCATGAATATCATATTATTAAATATTGTTACCAAAAAAAGATACGTGAGTAATTTATCAGCATTCGCTTGTACGTTCGAGGTACTTTAAATGCTTTTAAACGAAACAAAATAATGCAAAATCAATTAATCATAATATCAAATTCAATTTGCAAAGTTTGGATAAATCAATAACTTGTTCGACATGATTACAATGCCGCATGAATATAACGATATAAAACTTTCAACATTTTAAATGGAACAATATTTTCCTGTTAAAAGAAATGTAATGTTTAATTAGTAACATAACGTAATTAAAAAATTATCTTATTTATCAAAACGTATAATAAAATTGCAACTCTAACTTAAAAGTTAAATAAGTGTCTCGCAGTGCCTGAAATTGATGAAAATTAAGTAAGGTGATGTCAATAAGACTTTTCACTCGGTTCTTAATCAAATTCCATTAACTTTTTGCATAAATTTAAAAAGAAAAAATATTGCATTAAAAAGTAAAGAGACATTTTGTTTGCAAACAAAGTTCAAAAATCACTTCTTGACACAAGACTGCGAAAGAAGTTCGATCGTTTCATATATATGCAGATACGTATTAAGCGTAATGTTGATTTACCCTGGCTGAATCACATAAAGAAGTTATTCTCTGCTTGGCTAGTAAACTTCCTAACGTACTTAAAATATTAGTGTGTAAAACATATTAAGTAATTGAAACTAAATCGTAGCTTGAGAAAAAATTTTTAAATATTAAATATTTGATAAATAATTATGAATTGTAAAAATTAATATATTACATAGAAAAAATTTGCTGAAGCAAATCAAGCTAAAAATTACAATATTTGCATACACAAAATTTTATAAATATAAAATATCATTTATTTTTACACCATTCCAGTTGCATATGTGCGTCATATCGTAAATGTAATTGTGTACGACACGCCCGTATGCGCTTTCGTTTAACACTTACATCTTTTTCAATGACAAATACACTACCAATGCTACTACGAATTTTAAATCGATTAGTTTTTTAAATTTATGCTAATAAAATATTATTAAAGGGGATTTAGAGAAGTAAGTGTACAATATTGTTTTAGTTACGTTACTTTTAGTATTGCGGCTATTCAAGATGAGAATTGCAATTGTATTATTTCCAAGTTTTATGATAATTACAAAATTGCAATATACAATACTTTCTACAATGAAGGAAATAAAATCACTAACTTTCGATATTTTCTCATTATGAGTGATAATTTATATGTAATAAAATGAGTATAATACAGCGATTTAAGTATGAATTCAAAAGAATTCATCAACATAGTTATATATCATAGGCATTTGTTTCTAATGAAACTTTATAAGAAAATCATCCTGTAATTCTACAACTTCATTGAACATCTAATTGTCTGTTTAAAATAAAATTTTCAAATATTTAAGTTTTACAAAATAAATATATACGAAGTTTCTGAAAGGAGAAATAATTCGAATTTAATTTGAATGAAATTCTCTAATAATATTGATATTATTATAAATAGTCGAGAATACTATTACAATAGTACTATTATGATAATTTTTTTTTTCATATATTATTTAAACTTTCATATATTATTATTACAGTAATATCGTAACAAAATTTATATAAAATAACGTAATTTTAATGTATACTCAATTTTTATTCAGTAAATATTTATATTTAATATATATTAAGGCTTAACTATTACTTAAATATTTATGTTCGATTTATTGATTTTTTCTTTTAATCATTCGATAAATTAAGTTCAAAACTAAATTCAAAATTACATGTCGAAGTTATTTAAGAGTTTATTAAGACTATTATTAAATATCCTTTTTTCAAAATTCTTTTACTTATTCTATTCCTATTTAATGGTATTATTCTTACTAATTTTCACTGAAAAACAAAAAATGTTCAGAATCAATTAAAATAATTTCAATATAAATTTTCGTGTACATATATAGAAATGGATGCTGCTATAAGTTTTATTATTCACAATTATTTCGTATACTATTTATTTCACATAGTATTTATTGCTGCTATTGGCTATTGAAACTCTGAATTATTCATTCAAACAAATGTCCTGATCGACAAAATTTGAATTGGCAACTCATGATATCAAAGCTTATAATAATGGCTTTGCACTCACTCCATATCAAATAAAATGTTTACATAAAAAAGTAAGGCCATCAGAGTGTGTCACGTGATAAAATTAGAAATGGGAGAAACCATCTAATACTAGATAGTCATTACAAAGTCTATACCTACGTTTATACCTCCGTTATTTTTCGTTGCCAGTGAACATCCTCTCTCATCCTATCGTTCGCAGCCCTATTATAAGCACAATGTTAAAGAGAGTCTTGCAAGATTGAATTTGCTAACGGAAAGCTTGAACGAGTAAGTGAAATGTATTTACTTTTTATCCTTAGCTCTAGGCTGCCATTCAGGACGAGTGAAGTCGACCAAGCAATACTTTTTACAACTACTTCTCCTGACTTCGTACATGCATATATCCATGCTCCAAACCAGAATTTCTCTATGCTTTTTATTTTTCCCCATCTCTCCTTATTTTTCCTCTCTATCTACGTACCTGCCTCTCACTTCCCCTGCTTGATCTCTCCGTTTCTTTCTCTTTCGATTGACTATAAGAAATGTATCAATATGCGTGTTAATCCTAATGTATACGAGTTTTCTGTATAAAATACAAATTTGATATTACTGCATTTTTTTAATGACATGTATTTTTTTTATCTAGTGTTACAATTAAACTAATCTAGTGTTACAATTAAAAGTTGATAAATCAATTTTTTCTGTTGACATTGGTTTCCTAAAATTCAATACATTGATCGAATTTAAAAATTTATAAATACATAGTCATTAATGTCATGGTATTAATTATGATATTTAGTTTCATAATATAGTTTATATTTACATTTTCTTCATAAAAAATTTACACGGCCTTCTTTTATTTCATAATTGATACTAATATCATTCCGATGTCAATTTTATTGCTTTAAACCATAAATTAAAAAATTCGTATTTGTATAAATTTAATGCAAAATACAATGAAATTCTATTTATTTAGCTAATGACTTATATTAAGCTAAATTAAGATCCTTATTTTGAATGAAGAACAAGAGAATTAGATAATTTCTGCATATAATAATCCTTATTTGATCAAATATAGCACAGTAGCTAAATCTTACCCGATTTAATCATAAAAATAACTTTTCAATATTTTTATTATTGAAAAGTTATAATTTTTATTCTTATATATAAATATTTAGAAATTTATCGGCTATAATAAAAAAATTAGATGCATACATTACTATACGCCTAAATAAATCAAATGGATTTTGTAATTATCGCTTAAGCTATAAAGCATAAAGACCATTGCATCATCCACGATGTATTGATATTCACGTCCGCTAAACTTAATCTTTTCGCCCGAATACGTGCTAATGCTTATTATTCCTACATGCCAGTTTTATCTGATTTTATTATTAGTGTGGTGTAATAAACATGTATTGTTGGTAAATTTGAAACTACCATAACTATTCTCATATCATTAATATGAATCGTTAATAATGATTCCATAATTAACCATAACTTTCATATTTACAACTATTAAAGTAACAGAATTCTCTTACTCATACAGAAAACCCAGCTTCCATTTACATTTAATTTATCTAAAGTGTTTAGGTCAATTATACTGGATAATGGATACACATTTTGATATCCTACATTTTTATACCCATTTCAATTATTCAAATTATGATTATAGCTTTGATTTTGGTGTAAAAGACAAAATCTATTATCTTCAATTTGAAAAAACGTGTATTTATTTTATACTCGTATAATGCTATTATCGGACCCAATTACTTTATATCGCGAAAGCATTATCCTCCAAAGAAAATCAAACGCAACTAAGCGAGAATAAATACAGATATATTAAACCATGCTTATGCATGCTGACACATTCGATAAGGATTAGTTTCCAATAGTTTTCGATTGATCTTCCTTCGAAGGCCCAAAGGCATCATATATAACGCGCACTGTGTCCACATAAGACGAAAAGTCTCTAGTTACAGTAACTTTGTGTAAGGGCAGTAAGAGAGATAGATAGATAGGGTGAGTGAGTGAGTGAGTGAGTGAGTGAGAGAGAGAGAGAGAGAGAGAGAGAGAGAGATAGAGAGAGATGAAGAAAGGAAATGTGAGTGAGTAAGAGAGAGGAATGAGTTGGTCAGTGCATTGGAATGGCGGGAGCCATACGCCTCAGGGGACAAGTCCTTTTCAAAGTGTAGCAGACATTCTTGGAAGCTCTGTGCTCCCATTGCCTCCTGTGTCTCTTCTGTCTCGTCTTTCTCTATCTCAATTCTATTCGACCATTTCCGTCGCGTATCTACTTGCGAGAAACTAAGTTGGATGATGACAACTGCACGAGGTTTCACTGAAGTAACCAGGCACTCTCCATCCTCATGCACAACACCTCGACACGCCTGCGATCTTAAGGCGTGTGATGCAGATTCCTGCGTACGAGTACGTGTTTCTCTTATCCTTATCTTTTATCCTTGATTTTTATCTCGTATTTAATTTCTTCAAAATAAAGATAGTATTTGCAAAATTTGAATAGCGAGTTGTGGTTCAGTGCATACTTTTGATTGTTATAATTTTTCATTGTTGGTCGAAACTGTCAATTATTTGTTCGTGAAGTTTTCGTTTTCATAGCTAGGAACATAATACGGGTTAGGCATACGGAGATTAGCATGACTGATCGAATGGAGACTGATCGAATAAATTAGAAGTTAAATGAGTAAATATAAGAGTTTCTAATTGGAAAAAGTTGCTTGCCTATATTAAATCAGCCATTTTAATAAAGATAATAAATAATACTCTCTTCCCATAAGTAAAACTTGCTTATTGAATAAATCTTTAACGCAATTAATCTTATATATAATATCTTATATATCTATAATCTTATATATATCTAAATAATAATAATTAACTACACAGAGTAGTTTGTAGTGTGCTATAAACAACAAGAAGGAAAAATCAAAAAGATAAATGGCTTCCTGTTCTTCCGTCTTTTATTCCTTTTTCGTCATTCCTTGAATGTCTTCAACCTTCCAACCCCTATTACACTACTCATTTTTATCTTTTTCTCTTACTTATATTCACGACATGTCACCTCGATGCATCAAGTACAACTAACTCGCTCTGATACCAAGTAGAATTGCATTACTTATTCCTCTTATACTGTCTGCCTCTCTCTATCATTCATCAATTTTTTCCTCTACCTCTCATATTCGTTCAGTCCCTTATACTAATACTCGTTTTTTTTTTCAACTTGTATTACGCAATACTGTGCGGAGCAGAAAATCAAGTGATTCACGAATTGAAAAACTAAAGTACTCTTTAGTTCTTTGCGAAATAAAAACATTAGTAAATTAATTTAATTAAATTAAGAATTAATAGTTACAAGAGTTAATTGAATAATTCGCAATATATATTCCTAATTGAGTTTATTTTTAATAAAATATTTAAAAGGTATTTGGATTTATAGAGACCTAGTATACATTCTGTTACATTATGGACTTCAAAATTCGATCGATTCAATAAGTTACTTCATATATAAAATAAAATAAATCTTTACATACAGTAAACCTTCACTTTTCAAATTCAATCTACAATAATGAAATTCCCAATTTTCTATCAGTGAAGACTTAGAAAAATGTTACATTATTGCAATGAAAGAAATTCTTTAAATATACGTGCATTTACTTTATATATTATTACGTATTATAATTTTTTAATAAAATATTATTATTTTTGAACAAATGAGTAAATAAAAAATTATAAACAACATAAATGTCTTTAGAATTTTATCTTAAGTTTCTTGATACACACTTGAATAAAGGCTGTTGTAGATCAATATTGTTTTATACTCTACAAGAATATATCGTAGTCTTCCTTAAAAATAACAAAAAAATACCGTCCATACATATATATATATATATATTCTAAAGTATCCAATATTCTTTTTATATAATAAATGCTATATAATATGTACATGAAGATTTATATACTGAGATGTTGCACGTCAGAAGTAACTTAAACAAAATAAATATGCAAATAAATATTCATCGTTACTTTTTGAAGTAAGGCAAAGAGTATCCTGACGTTGAATGCTATAATCAAACTTACTTGATTATTTCTAAGATTTTAAAGTAGGATTTTCTTAGCAAATTGGAGAATGCATTGTGACATCCATGACAGTTAAAAATAATCTATCTTTAGAAGTCATTTATGATAAGTCATAGTATTGGAAATACCATCGTGTAAAAGTTTATTATAATATCAGCAATTAGTGTCAATAAGATTTCTTCTAAATAATCTTGGAATCTGCTGAACTTATCACTATTAATACGTACATCTTAATATCGTTATTATGATGAATTATTATGGTTAACCACTATGCAATTTGTCATTGTAAAACATTTAAAATTAAATTAATTTTAATGAAATTTATAATAATGAAACATTTAACTGGTAAGATGCACGTTAAAAATATGATATTATAAAAAATTTCATTAACGAATTGACAATGGATTACAATTATACATTTTTTAATTACTTCATGTCGTTGAACAATACATTTACGTTGCGTAATTCAAATAATGTATGCATATAGAAAATATATAGTTTTCAATATAATTTAAAAATTATAATACCTATTATACTTAAAAAAATCACAATCAATATTATTATTATTATTATTATTATTAATATCATTGATCGCATTCAGATTATAATAACGCATAATGATCATATTAATTATTTTTCATGGTGTTTTAGTACTATATGAAATATATAAAATTTAATGTACTCTGGGAATGATAAACATTTAAAATTGTATAATTTATATTTTAAATACAAATTTGTTTGTAAACAAATGCAAATGTTTCTAAAAACTTAATTATTTATTGAATCTAAGCTTATTTGTATTATTTAATAAGACCATATATATAGTCAAGAATAATACATTTATAATTAATCATTAAAGGCTAAAGTAATGAAAATAAAAATTTATTTTTCTTCGTACTTACAATTGATAAGAATATTTGTAACGTTGGTATTTTTATTTGCTAAGCATTTCTTAACGGATTATATAACCTATATTTTAGATTATTCAATAACAATTACTTCATTTCTCGTAAAAAGCTAGTTACATAATGAATTTAATCAGAATGAAAATAAATAAAATGTACGCGAAGATAGTAAATAAGATTTTTCACCGAATGCCACGGTTATTTAAATATTTTATTGCACATCGTAAGACTAAAATTAAATATTCCACATGATCCAAGACAATATATATATTTGTTATGCCAACAGTACTACAGTGGAAAGCTTCACATCGCCTAATTGGAAAAATATAAAATACGTATTTAAGCAAACATTGAGATGGATTCAAGTAGATTATGACTAATGAATAAGGATTATTAATGACAAGCCGACATTAGAAAGTGATATTATATTTAATATTGACTCTTATGATTAATTGTGTAATTCAATTGCATCATTTAATTGGCCTGATCAATAATCTCACATCCTTTTGCTTGCGTAACATAATGCCCTTACAGTTCAATAATTAATACAAAGATACCGAAGATTATTTCACGGCTAAAATATCTAAAACATATCGTATCCCTCCATAAACACGTAGGCAAATAATTTCGCATCCCGCTCGATAATAACCAAGCATTTTCCAAGCCCAAGCAAAAGTATCTCAGATCTAATCGGCCTCGAAGCTCCAATGACTGACGGCTCCTTCTTAATTAATGCTCTTTTCCACTCGAAGCGTCACGCGCACGCGACATTCATTTGTCGCACTTGGGCGATAAATTTTTGGCGATTCGGCACCTCGCTGCAACTGATAATCAGCGAAATGAGACACGAGCTACTTGCCGCCTTTTATCACCGGCATCATTGACCCAGATTCCTTCACGCAGACTCTCGGTCCTGCCTCCGCTTGCCCCGCCCCGAATTCACTCATTGGCGACTCCGTCCACGACGGAGGCTCCGACCTATCCTCCGAACCCGGGCACACCTGCGGGAGGCGAGGGGCAAGGGGCGAGAGCCAGACCAAGCCTTCTCCTGGCACTCTGCCGCGTCGACGCGACGGAAGCTTTTCCTTCCTGACGGTGGCTCCGCCATACCGACCACCTCCATAACTACGCGGCAGCTGCGTGTTGCTTTCCGATCTGGCAGCTCGAGGACCTGCGGCGACCCAAGTTGATCTAATGATGTCACTCGTTAGGAGGAGAGTCGCCGAGTTTGCCAATGCACCGAACTTGCCGAGTGTGGCGGCCAACCGCGGCCTTTGAGAATAAGATTGGCTTTTCCTGCTAGTGCTAATTTTAGGACTTGGAGCATGGTATTTTATGCCGCGGACTTATTGCAGAAAGTCTCGCGGAAGATCTTTTCATAAGTGAATTGAAGTTATATGTCACAATGATTATGTAAAGCCAAGATTCGATACTTTTTCCCCCAACCTTATGGATTATGAGGTTTCATTTGTGACGGTTATTGCGGGAACCAGTGACTGACTGTTTATTTGTACATTGAGTATATGTACATTTGTTTGAAGATAACGATTTGCTGAATGACATAAATACAGCCTATAAAATTTCCAGCATTTTATGATGTTTCGAAATTTTAGGGAAAAGCTAATTGCACAGTACGGTAGTATGGCTGGATTTAGGCAGTGAGAGCTCATATTCTACGTACTCATACACTATTCGTATTCAAATGTCGAGAAAAAATTATTGAATATATTGCAAATCATAAATAGAAAAATTTCTGGTAATTCATTGGTTAGATCAAAAGACAGCGAGTGTTTTATGTTGACAAAGGCATTATTGTAAAAGAGTAAAGATTTTAAACATTACCTTGAAAAATTTGACATTGCGAGCGAATGAGCTCGGGAAGATATCAATAAAAAATAAAGATAAAAGGTATGTCAATACATGCGTCAATATATACTCTTACTCTTTCTTATAATAAGTTGTAAATATCAATATCACGTGTAATAAAAAGGAAAAGATGTAGCTTTTTTATTTTATGCTTCCTAAATTTTTATTACGTTAATCTTCTTTAATCAAGCTATTATGAAACAATAATTTATTGGAATATTAAAATGACACGCACATATACGTCCATTGACCAGTAATAAATTATTTTGACAAAATAATTTGACCACTTGTAATTAAATACATAATTAAATACATGATTAAATCGAGACTCGTAATATTTACATATTTGTTTATCCATTATTATATCATTTTCGAAATAATGTATATATGCATAATGAAAATAATTAGGCTCAATACCATTAAAGTAATTTCGGATTTTTTCAATGATTTATCATCTGAGAAAAAGGATTTTAAGGATACACTTTAATTTTAACCTTTTAACATGCTACTCAATAATTGTATTTCTCCATAATTTACTTCAAAAAGTAATAATTAACAATTTGAATAATATATTTGAAAGAAATGGTAAAATTTGAAAAATTTCTTCTGATATTATTTTGTTTTAGTGATGTAATTTTCACGACATTCTTTAAAATTAAGAAGTAACAAAAAATAATATAGAGTACAATTTTAAATATAATACCCTTTGAATCTAAAATTATTTAGTCAAATAAGAAAATTTCAAGCTGCATATTGATGTTTGGTAGTTAAGTACTAATTGTAATTAGTACAAATTGTATAATTATAAAGACCATTGCTTAAATTTTATTGTATTGAATGTATAGTTCGTTTCATTAAATGTTTATAGGAGCTTAAAATTTTTATATATTTATTTATATTTTTTATTAAGTATTATTATTACAATAAAATCAAATATATTTAAAAACTAATATAATATCTTATTCTCCATATACTTAATTATGAATATATAAAAAATTCACCAAATCTCTGTATTAATATCTGTTTTATAGTTTATTAAAACTTCATATAACTAAATAGATAAATATTTCACTTTCAAACTTATTAGCAATCTTTTACTACAAAGAAAAAATTGTTAGATCTCAAAATACAGACTTTCTATTTAATAAAGAAATTTTCTAAAAATTCAGCTACATATATGGTACCTATGAAACTTTTCGAAAAGGCTATAACAATTAATTCAACGCATTTTCGTATTTATAACCATGTATGCGCCTTAAAATTACTAATTTCCAGTAACACGAGTGAATTCCGACAACTGCCATAGCCAAACATATTCGTCCTTCTCGAGAAGTACAAATGACTTCATAACCCGGAAGTTACAAATGTTAAATGAATATAATAGGGTACTAAGAGGCCGAGAAATTTCTATTCGTTCAGTACTATTATCTTAATTTCTTTGACTAATTTCATGTATTATTATGTTTGTTACGTACATATCATAAGATTCTACTGACATTTTTATTTTCCAACTATTGACATTACCAGTATAAAGTGATTTATTTAGCAAATACTGATTTTCTTACATTCACATATGTACATCAATATTTCATACAAATTAGTAGTATTTTATAATGAACGTAAAAATTAATTGTAAATAGTTTATATGAAGCTCACAAAATTTTTTGTACAATAAATTTACTCATATCATATAATTGTGTGCGTCATTGTTATTAATATACGTTCGTATCTACTGTCTATTAGTGATTTCGGTATTTAGTATAAAATGTAAATGAAATATATTTGAAAATGTCCCGTACATACGATTGCTCCTGATCATTCTTATATTTATTATTTATATAAATTTTTATTGTAATATTTTATTTAGGCTAGCAGATAAAATCAACACTTTCGATTACATATCCATATTCATGATGTTTTTGACTTCGAATGTGATGTTCATTTACCGGAATGGAAAATTAATGTCTGATTTACATAAATTTGAGTTTATACTAACATTATATTTGCACGTAAATATTAATGTTACAATTAGTAAAACAATATAAAATAAATGGCATATTATAGTTTATTATATTAAATTGTAAAAAGATAATTTAGCTAAAAAAATTTATAAATAAATAAATACGGACAGTAGTTTTTAAAGACAAAATTATATGTATATCCTGATTTTTATAAGCTCATCCACAACGCATCAATGATCATATAAAATTTTATTGTGTATCTAGAACTCGGTACGTCATATATTAAACAAAATGTTTGAGTAAAATCCAAATACTTAAAGAAGTATTGTTAATTTCCAGGAGTTACATGCACTAGGAATATACGTACTATTAATTTGACTCATTTCAATCGAAACTTTCACGACGCTTTTACATAAGAATACCTTCTATTTGGAACTGCTCAATTTTTATATCATTGATTGCTATAAAAAAAATTAAAACCTTTAAATAAAATAGAAGCCAGGATACCACGAGCTTTCCAAATCCTTTAAATACATCGACCGACTCTCAATAATGGAAGATCAGCAGCGGAACGTATTTTCTCACGAAGAAATTTAAAAACCAGACAAAACAAGAGAAACTAACCGAAATTCTCCCCTCATACAGCTGAAAAAAGCTGTCGAGTTAAATTCCCGCCCCTCCGCATAAAAATCAACGTTGCGAGTCGCTTTCACAAAGACATTCCAGCCGCTGACAAATGTAGGAGGCGTCGAACCGACAGCAGGCGCCAGCGACTACACGGACAAATGATCAGGCGTCACTGGCATCATCTGTACAGCCGGTAAATTTCACTGCGCAACGAGGTTGGTGAATTCGAGTCCGCACGATGGATTTTATGCGCGAAGGGCAATCCAGTAAAAGTCGATGCGGTGATGACAGCAAAAATATCGGAAAAGCTCGCCAACCACCCCGTTTTTACATCGATCGTGTGATCATGAGGGTGCAGTACGTGGATTTTAATTACAAGGTAGGCTTATCTGGCCGGGGATGGGCATGGAACATGCGAATGGCTATTGTAGACTACCTACGTATATACTCGGTTTATTGCTAATTAATGGTGCGCTGATCTTTATCTTACATTTGTTCAAAAGTCCATCCGGTTTAGTGCGTTGTGGAAATAAAATTTAATATCCATTTGACAGTAGATAATTAATTCTTAATGTTGTGATATTTAGTTACTCTTCAATGAGTTGAAGCTGATTTTGCATAATTTTTCATGGCATGTATAATGAAAAGAATGAAAAGAATATTCCGAAAATTTTTTATTCAATACTAGCAATTGTTGTAGCATAAAAATACTGAAGCTTGTCGTCTTATGTGCATCGAATATTATAAATGAATAGATAATATCAAAATGTACAATGTACGAGTTTATTGTAAAAATGCGAATAATAGAGCTAAATATTTTTCTATTAGTATCATAATGAAGGCCCGACAATGATGTGATTGTCGTACATCATATTTTTTCTATAAAATCATGGATGCGTATTCCTGACGACAATCCATTCTTTATTTTAGAATTTTAAATTCCTTAATAACCCATTCTTCCTACATACTAATCTATTATGGTACCATTATATTTGCATATCCGGCAGGCCGAACCTACTTATTATTAATCCACCCATACCTACACACAGACAGACGCACGCACACACACACGCACACGCACACTCACACACACACACACACACACACAAATCCGAAAATTATTGAATTTGCTCGAGCACATATAAAAAATCACACAAAAAAATTCTCTATAACAAATAAATTTTAAAAATGAACTCAGGACTAAATTGTATTAAATATGAGCTTGTTTGAAGTTAACAAACGAATACAGATTTTTTATTATTCATACTTCAACAGACGTATTAAATTTACTAGGTATTAAATTCACTAACGTTCGCAACATTTCACATGCAATTTGATCTTGTAAGATGAAAAAATATTTAGAAGGTAAAAGTTCTACAAAATAATATTATTTCACAAAATTTAATATTAGTAGAGAGAGAGAGAGAGAGTGAAAGATGGGAAAAGGAAAGTCGAGTATTACAGTGTATTTATTGCCGTAAAATTTTTGCAATTGAAGATATGGGTAGCTAACATTGTAAACATTATTTTTACTTGAATTATCGATATTCAGGTAGCCCGTAATCAAATACCTACATACAATTAAAAAACTTTGTTGAATGCAATTGACTATTATAATGAAAAAATGCAAATTTATTGCGTGAAAAGTATCGATTAGTGTAATTCTATATTATTCATTGCTTTGTCATTACTTGAATTAACAGATTTATTACATTATTACATTTTTGTGGAACAATATAATTAAAATTGTCAAGAGGAATCATAAAATTTCGAATGCATACTTTACATTAAGAAATATAAATGATTAACATTAATGTACGAATTGTTATTTTTAATTAAAATAAAAAAGTATTTAATTACAAAACAATTGAATTATATATTAGTATATATTATTTTTCATTTATTAGTAAAAAGATAATTGTATATTCCTAGCATTATCAAACGAGATTATTAGCACATGATGTTTAATATGAACACTTTATTATAAAAATGATTTTACCGTAAAATAATAATAATATGTATTGTAATATAAGAGATGTAGAAACAAATATTTTACTATGAATTCATTTAAGTTTCTCTAAATCAAAGAAAGTTCTCCGTGAAAATTCACTGATTAATGATGTAAAACAAAAGAAGTGAAAAGAACTGTAGAAACGACAGACTGTGACGAAGTTCTTATTAAAGTTTCCACGGAGTTGAGAAAAAGAGTCATAAAAAGTTGTTACTTTATCACCTTTTTCCGTTCGAATGTCGTTTTCTCTTCTTTTTCCAACATTTGATGAGAATTACGCATGAAAAATCAAAAAGAATTTTGCTATACAGATATTTTATAGAACGAGGATACAAAATGAATATTTTTTAAAAGTAAATGATTCTTTCGACTCCACTCCTTTATAGATTTATAAAAAGTAAAAACTTAATTATAAATTTCGCCTATTTCACACCGTTAAGTGAATATTGAATACTTCTACAAAAATAGTATAATTATGTTACGTATTAGTTAAAATTTATAAAACTAAATTATAATATTAAGTCGAATAAATGAAAAGTCTTATATGCCCTCACTAATACTTCTACAGCATCATCTTCTCTCAGACCATTATAATTACTATTTACAATTATATTATAATATATATCATTTCATTTTTTAAAACATTGCACCGACACATAAAATTATATATTTTAAGCCTCTAATCATTTTATTAATACAGAAGTGCTATTAATGTGCTTCAATAAATGTAGTTAAATAATTCATTAATCCATCCACGAAGTATCATTTTTTATAATACTATTATCAACTCGAAATAGATACTTTAGTGTCTCGATCCATGAAAACCAATGAATTCCATTCCTCATCGAGTGCAGAGCAGAATTAACTGAAAGCTCGTTCCTCCTCAGAATAATAACGTATTAGAGAAGAGACGAAACAATGCATCGAGTGACTAATTATATTATGACTGCATAGTATCACGTTAAGGATATTTTTCAATATCTGACCTAATAAACAAAATGAAAATCGATTAGCCAAGCCATGAACTTTATATTAAAATTTGGAAAATTATAGAAATAATGACGACTGCAAGTTCTCCTTACGTTAGAATTGGCTAGCCTCAACTTCTTTTCGACTTTGCCATTTCGCGCCTTAATGGAACACTAAGTTTCCACTCGCTTCCCTCGTCGTCTTTTTAAGCGGCCAACATTGCTGGTGTAACGAAGTTTGCTAAATCAGCAAACAATAGAAAATTTCTCAATTTTTTCAAATTCTTTAATACAATTATGTCTGAAATTTTGCACAGAAATTTCAGTTACGCTCGTTATAAATAATTTTACTTTTACAGCTTTAATGCAGTATAAGAAAAAATGATCGCATAATAAGAATTGTAAACAAAGCAGTCTTATCTCTTTGTATAAATTTAGTCGGTATTATTTTTATTCTTTATAATATATATAAAAATAACAATAAAGAGAAAAGTAATAAAAAGAAACGTGCAAAAAGAATTTATGTATGATAATTTTTATTTTTCACTTGCACCGATACTAAGTAATATTAGTCGACTTGCAGATTATGCATAATTTACATATAAATATGGAATATAACACAAATATCAGTCATATAAATGTACAGGAATTCGTTAATATACATTATTGTGTAAAGTTACATTTGAATTAGCTTATCTAAAGATTGAAAAATATTTTACTGTATTATTATATCAATAGTTTAGAATATGAACATACACAGACAGTAATGAGTACAATTGCATAAATTAGTGCAAAATCAACGATAAAACTAACAATAATTTTAATATTCTACTAAAATAATTAATAACTACTCACCGTAATCATATATTAACATGACTGTATACATTTTAGTAACCATATTTATGCTAACAAAATAAAGATAAATAAACATTATTGCATCCTCCTAGGAATTAATAAATACTTCATACATTTGTTTGGATTTTGTTAAGGTGTAACATTTTTATTTATCTATGGTCTTCTAAGAGAATAAAATGCCCGTCGCTCAACATAGAAAGCTTGAAGAACGTCAATCGTGAACTTTGAGAACTCAGAAAACCCTTTATCAACTGTCAATATATGCGTGTAAACCGAGTAATAACTAAACGAAAAACTAATTCTTTTTAAGCATATAATTATTTCTTTATATGTTATTTCGTAACTTTCTAATAAAGAAGCATATATATAAACAAATTAATTTCAATATTAATATTGATCGAATGCTTAATATTTTTAGATTTACGATAAAAAGTATACCAGCTTATTATTATTACAATTGAAATTATTTATTAAATTAATGATAAAATCAAATAGCCTTCAAAATTGCATATAATTCATAAATATTTTAATATTTTTGTGAGCTCTGATCATGCGATTATGGAAATCATAAAAATAGGTTCAACGTCTCTAAAAGTGATTTTAAAAATTAATAAAAAACTTGCAACTTTATAAATAGCTATTTGCACTTATTTACAAAGACAGTTCATTATTGCATCAAAGTCCTTAATAAAAAGATAATTTTTTACAAGAGCATTAAGCATTTGCTAAGCAATTAAATTTTTATCTTGCATGATAGTATCACAAAAGTAAATTATCATAAATTATTATATTGTTGTTTTGTGATTATTACAAATGTTATGCAAACTGCGAATCAATAAGCTTCGACTAAATTATTATATATGCATAATAATGGAAGATTTTGTAATTCATTTTTCATCTAAATTTATTATATATATATTATATTATATTATTTATATTATATTAACATAGCAAATCTGATAGATTACGAAAAGATTACGTAAAGGATTTCAATGGAAATGTGAACGTTAAATCAAAATAAAATTTAAATAAAAATTTGAAACAAAATAACAATGTTGTTATTTAACTGATAATTGATTGCATACGACTGAATTTATCAATTCCTACCTTACAATTTTTTTGTTTCTAGAGTAATTTTATTATGGATAATTTTAGTTATATATATATATATATATATAATATTTTTTCCTCAATATTTATCTGCATATATTATACAACTGATATTATCCATTTCGAGGGTGAAAAATAATTGGAAAAAACTATATATTAATGTACGTACATATGCAATTAATTTACGTTTTCTTTTTATTTTAAATACTTGGTATGATCATTATTTTTCTATTTGTTCTAATAATTTTTTACACCTTAATGGTTAAACCCTGGATATTTATACTTTTTGTTCCTTAAGTATAGAAATATTATAATTTGAATTTTTTAAATTCTTCTTAAAAGATTAATGGCATTGTTTAACATTACAAGATAGATAATTAAATAAGATGAAGAATAACAGATCAAGCATAGAAAAACAGGTAATATCGAATTTTCGATTATCAAAACAGTGAAATAACAGCGACTTGCATCAAATAGCATTTTCAATAAAACAAAACGCTTGAAATTATTTTATATTCTCAATAAAAAATGATAAGTCTAAAAATATGAATGCACTCATATGAGGTCTAATCTGGCCGTCCGAATTAATTCATTTCCAATCAATTAACATGGGTATAGGAAGAAACATCAATTATTTAGAGTTATTGAAGTAAGGCAGAAAAATATGGGTCAATTCGTCACGCTCTAAGGATCGTATGCACGCATCGGGCTTTTATTACTTTTCGTTCCTTTCTGCGTTTTACTCTCACCGGTGCGAGTTTTCCCCGGAGCACGCGACTATTTTTCTGAAGAAACATGCGCGCCGAAGAAGCTGGGCTTCCAGCCATCCCCATTTTTCAAAAAGCCAACGGAAAATTCAATATTTCATGGGACGCGGAGGAGAGAGGAGCGCCATGGTTACGGCCTCAGTCATGCGAATTGCTTGCTCGTCTCCACTCCCGCCGGTCCATTCGACTGGCATTGTTTGATGTCGTTTCTCTTAGCGGGCTTCCGCCTCCCACAGCCTTGTACCAGCTGCTGTACATAGGGCGTGGATTATATCGGACGTGATTGCGATATCGAGCATTTAATTAGTGTTAATTGTTTTAGACATCCCTTTCCGGTTCTTCGAAAAATCTGGGTTTCTGGTTGAATTTTAACTTCTGATGCGAGTTGCTGCTTTTATCGACTCTACTTTTATAATCAGTGCTGAATAACTCATTTTATATCCAATTTCGCATAAAAAATGAATGACGCAAAATTTTATTTTATTCCAGACAAAATAATCTTTCTACGTTAGTAACAATCATAATATTATATTTGTTAGTGTCGAAAATTATCTTTTTCAAATTTATGAAGACGCCGAATCGTAATTAGTTCAAACAACGAAAAGTTTCTTTAAAAACAAGAGAAACAAGCCAATAGTCTGGAAAAACAATTTTACAAAAATAATATTATAAAAATTAAATACAATTAATAGCGAATTCTTCGTAATTAATTAGTTATGTTAACCTGTAAAATAATCGAAAGATTGCAAAATTATAAGCTTAGTCAACAATAATGAAAATGAGTTGGTTCAATCACAAAATAATAATATTTTATATTATTTTAATTTAATTGAACATAATCCAATGACTGTGTGTTTTCTCGTCGAGAAAAGCCATTATAATATGGAATTATAATCGTGTAAATAAATTCTGAAGCAACATAGTATTACAATATAATTATGACCCAATTACAAAACTTTTGAACAAAGTTTGAAATATTTTTATAAAAGATAATAAGTATATAAAGAAATTATAAAATGAAACTAAAATTGATATTCTAATATAAATGATGAGAATATAGAATAGTAATGACAATACATGCATCATTATAATAGAAAAATAGTATGTTTTATATTGGTAACATTATACATAATAACAATTCGCTGAAAATTTGTTGAGGTACCCTCTACCTAGCTTTGGTTGTGG